>CM022094.1:528657-803657 GCA_011114355.1 Carex littledalei | reverse complement strand
CTCTTTCTCTCTTAGGTTCGGCCAAAGGACCTAGCCCTTTCCCGAAATTGAAGTGTTCAATTGGAAATATCAAGAGAAGAAGATAAGTGGTCATCTTTCATATTGAACTTTTGCACATAGGTCCCTCCAAGTTATATAATATAGCATAACTTAAAAATCTTCCCACAATAGCCCTTTTTGCATATTTTTATTTATAAAATCTTTACAATTAAGCCATTTTTATATATTTTATTTATTCAAGGAATTCGAATGTAACAATTCTGCCCCCCTTAAAATGAAGTTCAGTCCGCTGAACTTGATTTTTTTTTTTTTTTTTTTTTTTTTTGTACCTTAATTATCGAATAACTCCGGATACGTTCTCTCGGATGCTCTCCTCCGAGTTCCACCGTCGCTTCATTATCGGAAATGTCGTCCCCTTTCACTAACACAAGCGGATCACTTTGCTTCGTAGCCGTTGCTCTTTTCGATCTAATATCCGCATTGGTTCCTCTTGATAGGTCAGATCATCTTGCACGCGTAAATCCGAATGGTCAATACAATGTGACGGATCTCGTACATATCGGCGTAGCTGTGATACATGAAACACCGGATGAACCCGGTCCAACGCTGGTAGTAATGCAAGCTCGTATACTACCGGTCCAACTCGTCGTAAAATCTGAAACGGCCCAATATAACGAGGACTTAGCTTACCCGAAACACCAAATCTGTGTACGCCTCTGACAGGCGAAACTCGAAGCCATACGTGATCGCTTTCTTGGAATTCCAACGGTCTTCGATGAATATCCGCGTATTTCCTTTGTCTTTCTTGAGCTGAATCGTTTCAATTGGCCAACTACACTTTTCCACGAACACCCTCGACACAACCGAATGACTACACCCCGTATCAATCAAGCAATACGCATCATGATCAGATATAGAGAGTAAACCTGTCATGACGTCAGTCTGACCGCCTCCCTGCGCGGTTACAGCGTTGCGCGAATTCCCGCGATGTTAAGTGCATGTGCCGCCGCCCTACCTGTGCTGCCGATGCTGCTAGCCCTGCTAGCGTTAGCCCCGCTAGCTTGAAATGCGCCACGTCCGCGCCCCGTCGGCGCGCCACGCCCAACACTAGCAGACCCTCCCGCGCTACTAGCGCCTTGCATCCTCATAAGCGAATTTGGGCATTCCCTCACCCAATGTCCCGCGCTACCACACACGAAACAAGCGCTAGCCTTGCGCCTACACTCATCCTCATCATGTGCTTGGTGCATGATCGGCACCATTGCGAAGGCATCTCCGGTTTAAAACCCGGCATAGAAGTTTGTCTGAATGGGGGTCTCGGTGCCATATTCGACCGAGGGGGCCCAGCATATGATGATCCTCCCCTCGACTTCGACACTTGCCTACTCTGATCTTCCCGCTGTTTCACATCCTTTCGGTCACTTGCGTCTTTCTTCTCTTACCATGCATTTCAACCTGTTCGGCGTGATCCATCATTGCTTGTAACTCCCTCGCCATTGGAGTATCCACGATCATCGAGATATGTCCATCCAACCCATCCAAGTACTGCCTGTTATACCTTTCCACGTCATTTCTCACATCCGTAGCATAGCGCGACAATGCCAAAACTCACTATTGTATTCCACCACCGGACGTCCATCTTGTCTCAACTCCAGAAATTTTCTCCGCAGTGCTTCACGCTGCAAATTACTCAGAAACCGCCTATTAAACTGCTGTTCGAACCATTCCCAAGGAATCCTCGCTTCCTCCCTTCAAAATTACGTCGGGCCCCGTCCCACCAAAATCTAGCGTCACTTTCCATCTGTTGCTCAACTAATTCCACTTTGTTTCATCGGGTGCACGGCACAAATTCAACTTTGCATTAATCTGTACGAGCCATTCTTCAGCTGTCGCATACCCGCGGTTCCATCATAACGCGGCGGATTTAAACGTATAAACGCATCATATAACCTCCGGAAATCTTCGGGTGCCCCACCGTGAACCACTGGTGCGACATCCCGCATTTGTGCTTGACGACCTCTCTCATAGGCCGCAATCAACCGGTCATCCAAGTCCCGGTCTCTACCAGCTCCTCCAGCGTCAACAGCCCCTCCAGCACCTCCAGCACCTCCAGCACCAGCTGGACCAGCTCCAACCTGATCCGCAACTGGCTCGATAATTGGTTCCGGATTAGGTTCAGGGTTCCTCCGAGGTCTGCCTCTACCTCGACGTGTTTCCATTTTCTGAATAAACCAAGTTAGTTTATAACATTCTATATTCCTTATTTATCATACGAAATTCGTATAGTCGTGCCGACCCCAATTAATACGCATACCACTCTCGTATCCAAACAAGTCTGGTTCAGGTTCTAAACCATGCTCTGATACCACCGAAGGGAGACCTGTCACACCCCGCAGCCCAACGAGGCGCGACAGGTGCTCTCCTGCCGTAGACATACGGTTTCCCGTATGCCTACAAGGCAATTACGATATAATAAGAATTGAAAACATAAACAAACAACCAAACAAACAAATAACATAACTCCCAGCTGGTCAGGTAATATCATACAACCCCGTATCTCGATGGATACGTACCACAAAAATGACATAGAGACTATATATGTACATAACCAAAACATAACTATATACATAATCTCTAATGTCACCATACCAGACAATCTAAGCAGCGGAATGACTAGGCCTACCGACCTCGTGCCTCTCTCTGATCTGCTGAACCCGGACCTGAAAAGATAACCCAAAGAGGGGGTGAGAAATAAATTCTCAGTGCGATAAATTTGCCACGTTTCGCTCCTGGACTTGCAATCACAGGTTATATTCAAAAATAAACACAAATAAAGCTCAGATTAGTTCATAATAATATATATAAACATGAACGCAAAAACCGACATCAATAAGCCAAATGAAATCCAACTCAGGAATTGCCAAATCGAAATTCAATCACACAATATTTGGTTTAACTCGAACTCAGAATATCTGGTAGTTATAGGTTTAACCGTTTAAATATAAGTCTGGTTCCATTTCATATCCGGAAAAATTCATATAAAACCAAATGACAGTCCAACCGCATTCACCCCCTGGGTAATGCCTCCGATACATTTAAAACCAATCGACCATTCAAACGCATTCACCCCCTGGGTAATGCCATCCGATACACAAGTCACATATAGTACAATTCATAATACAGAGTCACTTACCCCTCGTCCCAACCGGTACTGGGAATTGCTGAGGGCCAGACAATCTAAAGCTTTAGAATACTGGGTCGTCAAAGTCCATGCATAGACTTTGACAAATCCGAACACACCCCCTGGGTGTCGTCGCCACGGTGGGGGACGGTAATGCCATATCCACCAACCGATGGTGACATAAATCACGGTGACTTTTAATTCCAAATTAGATCATTCAGATCAATATACAAAGAATACCATACCAGTATGCAGATCAATCAGATAAACAATCCGAGTTCCAATTAATTAGGGCAATGCAATGCATATGCAACACAATCCGATAATGCAATTCAACCAATAATCAACATGTCAAAAGAAACACAGTTTAATTCTGAATATAAACTATCAAACAAGTCCAGAAACCCCGCACCTGAGTATATAGCGTACTCGTCTAAAGCTTAGGCGTCTCGAACGATCCCGAGATCCGATGCCTCTTAGGTTTACCACCTATTTAACCGTTTAGATTCGATTAAAACAACCGATTGATATCCCGTAGGTTAAACCGAGTTAAATTAGGTTAAACACTGTTTAATAGTCGTATACGGGTCCTAATGGTATAGGTTTAATCAATGGTTCAACCAATTAGGTTTAGACAACACAAAATAACCATTTGCAGAACTTCAATACCTGTTTACAGAATTTCAATGCATGTTTACAGAATTTCTGGGTGTTATTGCGGCCCGGAATGGCCTATTGCGGCCCACAGACTGTTTTTCCATAGAGTTGTGTTTTCTGCCAAGTTCATTGCGGCCGGTAATGGTTTTATTGCGGCCCGCAACCAAACTTTCCAGAGAGTTGATCATTCGGCCTTTGAGCTAGCCTATGTATTGCGGCCCGCAAAGCCTATGATTTCGGTCCGCAATAAGCACACAGAATCTGGATTTTTAGGTTATAGTTTCACTTGTTTCGATCGAGTTTCGATACGGTTAACCATTGCTTCGTTTCATCGATTCAACATGGTATATTCACATCTAGTTATCGAGAACCAACACATGAAACCATATATTCAATTGGTATACAATTTGGTACAAACCCTAACTCCAAAATCCAATTCAAACGAATGATTGAACCAAACAACACGAATCGAGATGTTCAAACGATTATAACTCGATCAATTCAGATCCAAATGGTGTATAACACCCGAAAATTCAGTAATTTCCCCAAATCCCACCATTTTTACCAAAACCCTAATTCCATTTCCCATTTCACAACCAAAACCATTCAATTCAATACAAATCAAACCGAATATCGAGTTATATCGAATCAATCGAACTTAAATTCGAATTCTCAAAGAAATCTAACAATTCGAACAACTTAGGGTTTTCAAAAGATTGTAAAGAAGGAAGATATATACCAAATTGAAGCTCTAGAACTGATCACGATCGTCCAATTAGCTCGAATCTCCGATTTCCGACAATTTCGACCCGATTTCGTGCTCGATTTCACTCTCTCTCTCTTTCTCTCTTAGGTTCGGCCAAAGACCTAGCCCTTTCCCGAAAATTAGAAGTGTTCAATTGGAAATATCAAGAGAAGAAGATAAGTGTCATCTTTAATATTTGGAACTTTTGCACATAGGTCCCTCCAAGTTTATAATATCGCATAACTTAAAAATCTTTACAAATAGGCCCTTTTTGCATATTTTTATTTATAAAATCTTTACAATTAAGCCATTTTTATATATTTTTATTTATTCAAGGATTAGAATGTAACAAAAAAAGGATGTCATCATATATATATATATATATATATATATATATATATCCTTAACTATATATTATCCTTATCATAACCGTTAACATTAATGGATTTTATTTATACTCTATTCTTATTTGTTAAAATAATTAGATTATAAAGGATAAAATACTTAATCAAGAGATTTTTCCCTTTTAACATAGTAATTTGTAGGTATTGTTGCAAAGCATAGTTTGTGTTCACATGTATAAAGATCCAACTAGTATATTGCCCGTGCTTTGCTACGGGTTCAAAATTAGAAGCAAATCAGACCAAATATTTTCATCTTTAACAATATTTGTATTTTTATAATTTATCTTTATTCAACAATGAAATGAACTATTTTGTCTTTACTTCTCCGTTAAATAGGAAGGTAATCAATATTTTGTGAGCAAACATGTTAATTACCATAAGTACTTGCAGAATTTTTCAAATATTTTGCGAACAAACATAATAAAATGTAAAATGAAAAATCTGAATGCTACATAATTTTCAGATCAAGTGATTTTCTACATATCTAAAAAATAATAAAAAATTCTAAAAATGTAAAATTTGGTTTGCAAGTACATATTCATATGGAGATCATGTTGAACAGTTCGGATCGACCATTAGAATTTTGAAAACTCAAATATTGAGCCGTTGCATGGAGGCTCTCTATGCTACATGTAGCATATTAGCCAGATTATATATATATATATATATATATAGTGGCTAATATCAAAACGTTTGTTTCTAGCCCCCCAGTGTTACCAAGTGGTTTCCGATTTCCAAAGTTCAAACAGTCGATCCAAACCGTTAGATGTTCAATCTATATTAAAATGTTCTTGGAGACCAAATTTTACATTTTTTGGAATTTTTTTGCTATTTATTAACATGGTTAATTTGTAAATTGCTGTATTCAATGATGCTGGAAGTTCTAAAACTGGATAACTTTTTATGGCCCCACCTTTTGAACTCGAAAATGCAAGCCAGAGAGCAAGCCTCAAATGCTCTATATATATATATATATTTCCATCAATGCAGTAATTGTGGGGTATACTTTGTTGAAAGAGATGGAGTACAACTCCGAATCGGGTCCCATGCTGAACCCACATGAGGATCCAAGGGAATTGTGGGAGCAGGTTAGATACAGATCAGGAAGAGAAACGCCAAAGCTTGCAAGTTGCTTTGGATCGGACAAAATCACACAAGTCGGGAATATATATATTTCATGTGAAACAATTGAGAGAGAGGAATTAATATAACTTTATTTATTCATTAATTCTTGACAATAATCTGATTACAAATAAGATGAATCTATACATGTAACTGTTTTTCAACCATATGACACGAAAAAAGTTAACAAATAACATGTATACACATCAAGATCATATATATTTCATTCCTCACAACAAATAATATGAATCTATACATCCAACTCTTTACATATATAGTTCTGAAAATCAAACCATGCCTTACATGAGAAGAGGAGAGCGAAAAGTAGCCAAGAACAACCTGCCAACTTAGCCACAAATAAGATGCCTACATGGCGATCTTTCGTTAGCTTGCCGGCAAGTCATTCTTGGCTGTGTTCCCCTCTCCCCACTTCAAGCAAGGCATCTTGACTATATATGATATATATATGGAGTTCCAATCCGCTGCAATTCTATGTTAGAGAGAGACAGAGAAAAGAGAGAGAATAACATCAGATTTTCATCCCTATATATGATATCTTTCTTCTTCTTTCTCTCTTTCATACAACCTCTCTCTATTAAACCCCTCTATATATAAGGTTTACTTTAGCTTCCTTTTTAATTTCCTTAATTTCTTTTATTATTATTAACTTTTTTAATTTGATGGTATATATCTTGATGATAAGGTCACCATGCATGCATGCATGCACCATTTGCAAGAACTTTCTATTTATGGAATTAATAAGATACGATTGTCTCAGATATGTAAAGGTGTTTTTACTTGGGAACCGAATCTCCTGCTTCCTTATGGGCAGGAAAAGAAATGTTAACAACTTTTTACTCATTTTTAAAGATGTTTAATAGAGATGCAAAAGAAACAAACATAGATAAGAAATTTATTTTAGATTGAAGACAGAAATTTAGCTATCATTATTGTTTGGTAGTTTGGTACTGTATTGGTTGTAGTTAGATTGATTAAGAACCCTAGATTTGGTTATGGAATTGGTTGCCATGGTCCCTTTTTAGTTCTGTGATGTAATGCCTAACTCTATGAAGTATGTCAAAACAAAAAGGGGTGAATTCTGATAAGTTTTTCTTTAGTTAGTTTAACTTTTAAAAATAATATTTACTTGGAAGATAAAAACATCAAAGAAAAACCAGAGAATCTCGTGAAACCTTAGAATAATTACTGTCAGGTATTTTTTGGTCCATTGGTCCTGAACTGGTATTGTGAGTGGGTTGGTGCAAAACATTACCAAAACATCTAGTTTAAAGATATGAAGTACAATTTAATAAAGGAGTGTCAAACCAATTAAGGAAGGGAAAATTTAATTTTTAGTCCTTGAACTATCATAGAAAGACCTGAAATTTTTTATTTTTTTTTGGGTTGACACCGGACAACAGACAACTTGTTGCAAGAATATAATCAAGATTTTTGGTCAAAATAAAAGAAGACAAAAAGGAATATAATTAGTAAATAGTGGAGAATAAGATGTCGACATGTATATATATATATAGAGAGAGAGTGGCTAAGATCAAAGTGGTATGACCAAGGCCTTTGGTGCTACCAAGTCCTTTTTGATTTTCAAAGTCCAAACGGTCGATCTAAACCGTTAGATGTGATATCTATATTAAAGTCTGCTTGGAGACCAAATTTTACATTTTTTAGAATTTTTTTACTATTTTTTAAGCCACTTTGAAAATTGCTGACCACATGGTCCAGAATTTGGTTGCACTGTTTTTACTGTTCACCCGAATCTGCCATTTTCAAAGTGGCTTAAAAAATTGTAAAAAAATTCCAAAAAATGTAAAATTTGGTCTCCAAGCAGATTTTAATATAGATTGAACATCTAATGGTTTGAATCGACTATTTGAACTTTAAAATTGCAAAAACTAATTGGTAGCACCAAGGCCTTGGTCATACCACTTTGACCTTAGCCACTCTCTCTCTCTCTCTCTATATATATATATATATATATATATAGAGTGGCTAAGGTCAAAGTGGTATGACCAAGGTCTTGGTGCTACCAATTAGTTTTTGCAATTTTAAAGTTCAAATAGTCGATTCAAAGCGTTAGATGTTCAATCTATATTAAAATATGCTTGGAGACCAAATTTTACATTTTTTGGAATTTTTTTACTATTTTTTATGCCACTTTGAAAATGGCAGATTCGGGTGAACAGTAAAAACAGTGCAACCAAATTCTGGACCATGTGATCAGCAATTTTCAAAGTGGCTTAAAAAATAGTAAAAAAATTCCAAAAAATGTAAAATTTGGTCTCCAAGCAGATTTCAATATAGAGATCACATCTAACGGTTTAGATCGACCGTTTGGACTTTGAAAATCCAAAAACGACTTGGTAGCACCAAAGGCCTTGGTCATACCACTTTGATCTTAGCCACTCTCTCTCTCTATATATATATATATATATATATATATATCTTCATCAAGTGCATGCATATATATGTGTGTGTTGGAACAAATAATCTAACTTCAAATTTTGACGAGCATGAGTTTACTTTCAAAGATGAGATCAAAGTGTCGACATTATTATATATACATTATTTTTATGACAAATATTTGGAATCATGCTTTTATTGTTTTATATTCCATGTTGCCAGAAATAATATTCCATCTATAGCTAGCTCTAAACCATGCATGGAATTAACCTATCTGATTAATTAATGTAGACTTATAGGACTAATATATTAAACATATATAGTATTGCGACTGAGTTCGTATAATTAAAGTTTACTCCAATAACAACGAATTTACTTTTAGCATTTAAGAAATAATTTCCAAGAGAAATATATAATGGTGACGCCTATAGATTTTGAGAGATTTTGGACTAATAAAAATTATTATTGGGTTGGTTTGCAGTTTTGTCAATATTTACTTTGATCCAATCCAACTATATATATATATATATATATATATATATCTATCGAGTGAGGCTATGGTGCTATGCATAGCACCAATGGCTAGTGTACTACGGCTCAATATGGTACTTTTTAAAATCCTAACGCTCGATCCGAACCGTTCAATGTGATATCCATATGATTATGTACTTGCAAACTAAATTTTATATTTTTTTGAATTTTTTTACTATTTTTTTAGATAGGTAGAAAATCAGTGTTTTCTGAAAATTCTGGACCATCAAAATTCTACCTATCTAAAAAAATAGTAAAAAAATTCGAAAAAATATAAAATTTAGTTTGCAAGTACATATTCATATGGTTATCACATTGAACGGTTCGGATCGAGCGTTAGGATTTTAAAAAGTACCATATTGAGCCGTAGTAAACTAGCCATCCGTGCTATGCATAGCACCATAGCCTCACTCATATCTATATATATATATTAATCCAAACCTCTTCAGAAATTATATAAATACAATTGTCTTCAAACCAATTAATAACTCCAACAAATTTCACGAAAATATTTTAAATTTTCAATTGCTCAATATTGCCCCTCTAAAAATACTTATTTAGAAAAAATTATATCTACTCTGAAAAAATACAAGTACTTGTGTAGTTGTGTTGATATAATAATGAAGAGGATTGATGCTTTAGTGCAATGCCACTATATACTATTTTAAATATTTAACAATGCTTGTGCTATGACAAAAATTATTTGGTTAAAGATGGCATTTGATAGGAGCTTTTTTATTTTTTGGGTGAGCAAATATTGTTTGGTTGCAAGTATCTCATAATATTTTTTCCTCTCTAATAAAACAAATTATATTTTATCTCGTAGATTAGATTGCTCAGATTATATAAAATCACCTAAGAATATGTGACTTGACTTTTCACTTCCATTTATTTTAAAAAGAGAAAGGAATAACATCCATGCTACTTTTTGCGAGATCTTTCAACCATGCATATATACTATTCTATTCTATTCTATCTATCTATGCATCTTTGACTTGTGATGCATGCATTTAACAATAATTTGCGAGATATATTACTTGAAAAACGGAAAAAAAATCATTTAATTAAAGAAGTCAATTTGATGATCAAGGCATCACAATAATTATTGTCTCTGCCTGCTTGTTTTCTGTATTTTCTGTAATTACACCCATCCGAAAGTAGTGATTTTCTACCTAACAAAAAAAATAGTAAAACAATTAAAAAAAAATATAAGTCTCCAAGTATATTTCGTGTGATAATAATGTTGAGCGGTTCAAATCGATTATTTGGATTTTGAAGACTGAGATATGAATCTAATACACAGAACGATATGCGCATTGCAAAGTACCATAGCCTCACTCATTATTAATTGTTCATAGCATTCATATATATATTTTTTTTCAAGACGCTACTGTTTATATATAGTGTTCACTTTATTTTTATTTTTCTTAAATATAAATATGTCTAATTCAATCTGTATTCACTACTCTGAAGCCATCCTTGTAGAGATTCAAAACAGCTTTATCATTAGAAAAACAAAGGGCAATACGGTTAGATGCACGGGCGGATCCACAAAAAACTGACAAAAGTGGAGACATCTGTGACACTTTTGACGTGACTAGAATAGTAGAGGACAATCAGGTTCATAAATATATATGTCACAAGTTGCGTTGTGATGACGCATGACGTGATCATTCATGTTTAATTATTTATTCAAGTTTCAAGTTAGTTCATAAAAAATAATAACAGAAAATACTAAAAAAAGAAATTATAATAAAGAAATAATGTTGACAAATTGTCACTAGCTGACGTGACGGAGACAATTTGTATGCCGTGACGTGTCATTTTTTATCAAAGAAAGACACGTCACACAACACGCGAGTCACATCAAGATGTCTCGAACGTATTCGTGATGTACTGTGATAAAATTAGTAACAACGTGATTAATTTTCTTTGCTACCTCTAATATTAGATTAATTAGTATAAACAAGATTTGACATTTTTAATTTAGACCGTTCAATAATTGTGGGTCCAAGACAATATTCTAAATTTGACGATATGTCATAAATATTTGGACCACTTCTCGCAAAATATTTGAGAAATTCAAAAAGTAATAAAATCAAAAAATAATGAAACTGATAATAAGAGCCATTCAAAAAGTTTATTTTTACATAATTATATTTCCAGAAAAATCAAGGTAGGAACGTAGTTTTATTTTATCAAAATAATAAAAAACTCAACAAAAATAGCGTCCATGAAACCGTTATTTTTTTCTTTTTCAAATCCATAAAATTATTTTAATATATTTGACTAGCTGATACTGTCTCCGTACTGTCTCCAATACGTCCCGATACACCTCCGGTATATTTGAATTTATAATGGATGTTATGGAACGTGGAATGTGGATTTTTTAAGTTTTAAATTAAATAACTAGTTAAAATATTTGTTATAAATTCATGATGGTTGAGAGAATGAATGTGTAACTATGTATTTATTTTTCTACTAAATTTATAATAATACAGGTGTTGACTTAATAATATAATTAAAAATACACACACGTATCGTATTCCAGAATTAAAAAAATACCATATTGTTGTATCCGATACGATAAAATAATTCGTGCTTCCGGTGTATTGTGTGGACCCACGCTTGTTCGGTACCACACATTATTTCGGATTCCAAAAAACTGGAGGTAGCCTGACATGTTGTTTGTTGCTAAATTGTTTTGTAATTACAGTTTATTGATTTAGTTATGATAATTTATTTAACTGATTTGAGTTGATATAGTATGAGGTCAAGGTAATGCTAGCTCAAGGTTAAAGCAAATTGCCCTTTGGTTATTTCTGTTATTTATAAATGTTATATTCTATCTATTTGATTAAATTAATTTCTTTGTACAGCATTGAGAGCCAAGTTTTTGATAGAATGTCTTGGTGACCTTTAAAAGAACCTGTTAAGTAAAGGTCTGGACCTGCTAGTGAGACACAGCAAACCTGAAGATATTATTCCTTCACTTGCTAAAGCTTGTAGTGGTGCACATACAGTTCAGTCTCCCTTTCTATATATATTATATATTGGGAGTAAAGCTAAGGTGTTCTTAAGCTCATCAAGCCCCTTTGTGAGCTTAACTCATAAACCTATCGGATTGACTTCAAATGACGCATCCAAACCGTTGAACCGATCTACTTCATGAGTGATGTGTTTACATGTCAAATTTTTAAAATTTTGAACTAATTTAATTAGTATGAAGTCAAGCGGTAAAAAAAAAGATGATTTATAAGTTAATTTTAATGAGTTAATTTTTCATCATTTTTTGACCGCTTGACTTTATACTAAGCTAGTTCGAAAAATTATAAATTTGACATGTAAATATATCACTCATGAAGTAGATCGGTTTTAACGGTTTAGATGTGTTATTTGAAGCCAATCCGATAAATTTTTGAATTAAGCTCACAAAGAAGCTTGGTGAGCTTAAGAACACCCTAGTTCTACTCATATATTGGCCCCTAAAATTTCAAATTTGATCTCTAATTTTCGTTCCTTTACATTAATCACACATTTGAAAGGAACAGAGTGATGTTTTGCACTTTGGATAAAGGAACAGACTGATTACACATAAGAGAATAGGAAATTAAAATAGTAAATAATATAGAAGTACAAAAGTAAAGGAATAGAGTGATGTTTTGTATTATATATGTCATTATAAATCAAAGAGCTGTTCCTTGCTTCAAAGCTTTCAATGCTTTGAATGGGTGGGGGTTTTGTCGAAACGGTTTTGGACAAAGTCTCATCCAAAGTCTGACCTAAACCGTCCAATTTGCATCAAAATTCGTATAAACATTTAGATTCAAGGAGCCATTTAAATTTATTAAGTTTTAAATATGTTTGCACGAATCTCAATGCAAATCGGACGTTTAAGCTTGGCTTTGGATGAGACTTTGTCCAAAGCCCTTTGGACAAAACCCAATTCCGCATTGAATATCTAAAAAATGTTCATGCATTTATTATACCTTAATTGAAGTCGTAATTGTGTTGGTGACTACATGTAACTGCATAGAAATTCATGATGAAATTATCTCATAAAAGAAAATACACATTCAGTTTTGGATAGGAAGGAAAAATATTTGGAAATTTACTAGTTGGTTTCTTATTGTACTAAATTACAACGAATAAATTTATTTGGAACTAACAAATTAATAATGAGTCTATTCGGCAATTTCTTGGGCCGGTTGGGGCTTAATGAATCATACTAGCAAATTAAAATTGAAGTTTCTACTAATCATCACATGGTTTCAATAATAAAATTTTGTGGGCCTAATGGGCTTTGTTCCAGGCCAGCCCCAATATTCATTTAAATTAAAAAACGAGGGTTCTTGCATATTGTCTTATTTAATTATTCATAATCAAACACTGAATCAAGCCTACTAAACACTGAAGTCAACTAGTTGAAATTTCACTCTTAAATATATCCTCTGCAATTATTGACAATTGTATGTGTTTTAATTTGACAGATAGTGAGAGAGAGCACCAATTTAATTTGATTCAGGCCTTTTAAGTTATATATATGGGCTACTATATTATGTCGTTGCAGGAAAAAATAATTAGTACTAATCCAGTTTACAACCCTTTTAGGCCCATTATATATATACAATTAATGTTGTACTTACCTTCTCTACTTCAATTTAAATATTCAATTTATACAATTGACTAGCTATAAAATCAACAACAAGAAATGAAATGGCACAAGTTTATTAATTTCTTGTTCTCTTTCAGAATAGAGAAAAAAAAAAAACAATTAAAGGATTCAGAATCACATTACCAAATAATAAAAAATGGGGGAAAATTTACTTAGTCGAGATTTATTGTACTCGACTGTGCATGATATATATATAAAGAGCAAATGAACTTGTTTAGAACCTCTTACCAACTTGTTTAGGGATATATATTTTTTTCTTTTGTAATTCACGCTTGCTATCTGCCCTCAACTCAAAATGTTCATAATATCTAGTTAGAAAGACATTAATTACCACTGATCCTTATCTAAATTAAAGCTTTATGCAGATCGCCACATGTCCGAAATTTGGTTAAAAAAATTCTAATAAATATTCAAGTTCAAGGCTGATTTCCTAAAAAAAAAAAATGTCTAGATGCCTTAGTATTCATGAAAAAGCCGAGCGTGACAAGAAGAGAGCCATACGGAGCCAAGGACAACCTTACAATTTCATTAGACAACTTCATTCCCAAAAAATAAGATAAGAGCATTTTATTAGACAAATAATTAACACGCTTTTAACTAAAGTAGAAAGTTTTAACTCACTTTATTTAAAAAAATTTGTGTATATTGAAAAAGATTAATTTGTGCAAGTAGCTGTCATGTTTAACTATGCAATTATCAAGAATAAGGGAACTTATTTTGTTATAGCTCTATATTTTACTATAAAAAAACAGCCACAATAAAAACGGTACTATAAAGTAATTTAAAATCACTTTTAGTAAAGCAAAGTAATAATTTAGATTCTCTAAAAAAGATTTGGTCCATAGAACATTAAGGCCCATCTTTTTAAGTAATAGTTATCCGCTTCATGTGCTGTAAAGTGTAAAGTGATAGTTATATGTGCTCCTTTTCCATATTCTTGCACTTAATATTGCCTCCTCACATATATACTTTTCCATATTCTTACACTTATTATTGTCCTCTCTCACATATATACTTTTCCATATTCTTACACTTAATATTGCCTCTCTCGATCACATATATACTTTTCCATATTCTTGCACTTAATATTGCCTCCTCACATACTTCTCCATATTTTCTTGAAGATTACGAATTGTATAAAAAAAATTCTTTCCGTAACACCTCAGTCTCGATTTAGAGAGAGAAAGAGATGTTCCTCTCCCGTTCTCTAATTGTTCGATGGGTCCCATAGTCCCTCTTATCTTTATTTATTTTGCTGCCCAGACTCGTCTCCTCAAAATTGACACCGTTTTCTTCTAATTCCTCAAAATTGATTACTCTCTCGGCGCTCGTCTTCTAATTCGACCACCCAAAATATATATCCACTCTCAAATTTCTTTAATATATCACTCCCTCGTTTCAGCTCACATATACAACAGAGAATTAAGCTCGATGGCTGAGACCATTGTTAATTTGGTGCTCGGCAAGCTGGGTGATGCTGTAGTTAAGGAGGTTTTACACTTATACAGTGTGAATAAGAAAGTTGAGAAAGTCGGCCGTGAACTCAAACGGATTCAGGCGTTTCTCAAAGATGCTGACAGGAAGCCGATAAAAGACGAAAGGCAGAAAAATTGGGTCAACGAGATTAGAGATATTGCCCATTCTATAGAAGATGCCATAGACACCTTTCTCATGGATATCCCTCAAAATCCACAAAATCCACAAAAGTCATGCCTGTGTGCGGCCGTAAAAAACATGCTAAGAAAAACAAAAAAACTCCCGGCTGTACACAACCTTGTAGATGAGATAAACCAGATCCTAGAAAAGATGAAAGAGATCGAAGAGAGCAGAGTCAGATATGGCATAAATAATTTGGGTGAGGGCAGTACTGGAGATATCAAACTACCCGTCAGGCCAACGGTACTACCTGATATTGATCCTGATATTGTTGGCTTCAAGGCAGACCAGGACTACATTGTCAAGAAGTTGCTTGATGAGACCACCAAGAGACGTTCTGTGGTCTCAATTTGCGGGACCGGTGGACTCGGAAAGACTACTCTTGCACGAAAAGTGTATAATTGGTATGCGCTTTTTTATTTTCTAAATTGTGTCATTTACTATTAATTTGATTCAAATTCACCTTTCTCCCAGTTTTAATTTTTTTCACTAATTTCGTTTATAAAAATTACACACTTTAGTTAAGACATTTAAATTAGAAAACATCGTTAATATATTTTCTTAATGTAAAACTTGTATTTTATGAGAAAAAGGTCAGCTTAATTTGGTCATTATATATCTCGAGTCCTAAATGTATGATGAATTTTAAAAAAAAAGTGCTTTATTAAATTTATATATATATATATATAGATGTCCCCAGTCTAATGGCCCAACCCTAACCCAATAGATTGGCGCCAATGCAAATCATAATTTTTAGTTTACCCACTTTTCCAAATTCACATATATAAATTTATCGAGTCCTTCATCATCGTATTTTGGTTATATTAATGTCTAATATAATCTTTTCTTTTTGCAGTAATGATGTCAAAGGACAATTTGGAGTTCGCATATGGATAGCTATTTCTGAAAAGTTCGAAATAACTGATGTTTCGAGAAAGATATTGCGAGAATTAATTGATCCTTCTATGAAATTGAGTGATCTTCCAAATGAAACACAAGTGATTTTTACTAAGATTCACAAATCTCTTAGTGGTAAAAAGTACCTCATAGTCCTAGACGATGTCTGGACAATCGATCTATGGACTCAAATTGATGCGGCATTCCTAGATGAAAAAAATGGGAGTAGAGTACTTGTAACCACTAGGTTCGCTGATGTTCCTAAGGGCATGGATCCCTTAAGTGCACCATACATGCTCAAGTTCTTAACTGAGGAGTTAAGCCGAGAGCTTTTGTTAAAAACTGTTTTTCCTAATCATGATCTAAATAGAAATTCTTTTGATGATCTTTCTGATATTCTAGATCAATTTGTCCACAAGTGTGGTGGGTTGCCTCTCGCATTGGTGGTTTTAGGTGGTCTCTTATCAAAGAAGCCACGCAACCATGCTGTTTGGAGTAGCGTGTTCCGAACAATGAGTTGGCATGTCGAAGGAAAAAATTGTAGCGAGATCATAGGCACTAGCTATGAGGACCTGCCATTTGCTATGAAGTCGTGCTTTATGTACTTTGCCGCATTTCCCGAAGACTATTATATTGATGCCCCATCATTACTTCGAATGTGGATTGCAGAGGGCTTCATACCACAAGAAGATAATAGAACATTGGAAGAAACTGCGGAGAGTTTCTTAGAGGATCTCGTACAAAGGTATTACATCTTCATTTAATGATTTACACATGTTGATGTAACGTGCTGGTTTTAATTGAATAGTCTTTAAACTAAATTGTTTAATTAAAAAAAATGATAGAAAGGAAATTTGTAGGCCCAAGCGCCGCCCAAGCGCCGACATTTTTATTATGTTAAAAGTTAAGTCTCAGAATTATATTTTGGTAATTATAATAAGTAATAACAAATATTGATATTTTAAAAGCACGGGGCTGCGAATTCCGTGATGACACTATGTTTGCCAAAATTTTTATTAATATCCAAAATAATTAAACAATTTTACAATCTACACCCTGACGCCGAAGAATTTGAAAAATGCCCAAACCGGAGAAAAAAGAAAAATTAAAATATTTATTTATGTGTTATTGGAAAAAATAAAAATATTTTGAATCTGAATTATTGATCTCGGTTCAAAAGTCACTTCAAGGCAAATATAGAAAATATTTGAATTCTTCTATTTTTGAAAAAAACAAAAAAATGTAATAATGACTTCTCTGACACAAATTTTTTTCTCTGACAAATAATATTTAAATAACTTAAAAATTCTAGTTTTTTAAAATAGAAGGATCACAATATTTTCTGTATTTATCTAGAAGTGAATTTTGAACCGGGATCAATAACTCATATTCGAAACATTTTTATTTTTTTCCAATAACACACAAAAAAATATTTTAATTTTTCTTACAGCCGCGAAAAATCCGGCGTGAAAAATGTTGATCCGGGTTATTTGTCAGTCTTTCTAATAAATTAAATTATATAGTATTCCATCTATTTTCAAAAAAATATATAAAATATTTCTAATATTTCAATACAAAAAATAAATAAATTATAACATTTTCTATTTTTTTTTAAATTCCGATTTTACGGCCTGAAACCGGGAATTTAATCTCCGGTTTGGACAGATTTTGAAATTCCTCTGCCTGGGGTGTAGATTTTGAAATTATTTATTAATTTTGGATATTAATAAAAATTTTGGCTCTGTTTGAGCTGACCATTCGACAAAAAATAAAGAAAAATTAAATAGGTAGCAGTGGATTTGGAGAATTTTTTCTGTAGAAAATTTTGAAAAAAAATAGTATCTTAATTTTTTCATGCATAGAAGATTCAGTGATAAAAATTATACAGATCCTGCTATGCATGAAAAAATCAAAGTACTTTTTCTGTTTTTCTATTTCTTTATTTCAATAAAACCAGCTTATGTATACAACATTAAACTAGCACGTTACATCAACATAAAATGATATACACAGCTTATGTATACAACATTAAACTAAATTGTTTTAATACTAACTATTTTGTTTATGATATCTGTAATCATTGTACTTAATTTTTTTTTCTCATTTTATGCTAGGAGCATGGTTCAAGTACATGGAAGATCCCATGTGGATGGTTCCATTGAAACTGTACGCATACACGATCTACTACGAGATCTTGCTCTCCAAAAAGCCAAGGAGGAAAACTTTCTACTGGTGTATTCAAATCCAAATGATAAAATGAGCTTGAGCAGGGCACGCCGTGTGGCAATTCACAATCCAGATTGTGATCAACTTATAATGAGCCCAAACCTCCACACTCTTTTGTGCTTTTATAAGGGGAGCATGCCGAATTGTTCTAAGCAAAGACTGCTCAAAGTGGTAAGAAATGGAGTCATAGAGGAGAACACAATAGAGTTGGGGATGTTTGTGGGATTGACTCAGTTAAGATATCTGAGTCTTTCTGGGAGGCTAAGTGACAACCGTGATCAAGAATTCTTTGAGAAAGTGATAGGCAGAATGAAATTTCTGCAGACCCTTGATGTCTCATGGCTAAAAACATTTGATGGCGGCTACTTTAAGTTTCCTAAGAGTGCATGGAATATCAAGACACTGAGGCATGTCATCTGTCACCCCATAGAACTCCCAGCATCAGCAAAATTACCAAATTTGCAAACTATTAGTGGTTGGGTGAGGGCCACACAATCATGGGAGATAGAGTTACCTCATACACCCAATTTACGTTCATTAGAATTAGAGGCCAAATCATCTACATCGAAGGCAGTTGTCCCTTTTCTATCCACATTAGAACACCTAACTAATCTCGGTATAAGGCATGATGATAGCGTACTGGACATACTTGACATGAGAGGTTTCCCATTTTATAACCATTTACAATCTCTCACACTTTTTTACAATAGCCCCACTAAATTGACCCAGCTGCTTCATGAGGATATGCTCCCCTGTCACCTCATTTATCTCTATATTGAGGGTTACGAGTTCCAGCAGGATATAATGCCAGTATTGGAGAAGCTACGCTGCCTTAAGGTTCTCATCCTTTATAGAGCATTCGAAAGTAAAAAAACCACCTGCTCCTCCGGAAGCTTTAGCCAGTTAGAAGTTTTGAAACTTTTTCACTTATCAATGGAGGAATGGGAGATAGAGGAGGGTGCAATGCCCATTCTTAAAGAACTCGAGATTTGGGGATGTGGTGAATTGGGTGTGCCTCAAGGGTTACAATACCTTACCAACCTTCAAAAATTGAGGTGGCTACCAAACGATGATTCCAAGGCTAATATGATCCGTAATTTATGCCAACATGTCCCTTCAATTGATTTAGGCAGATGTTAGAGCCACGGACTCCTCCAGTGAATATTTTACTCTTCCTATTTAGTATTTGTCATTGTCTTCTCTGTTTTTTCTTTTGTTGTATGTGTGCTTTGAATAATGAATTTACTGTCATGTATTTGTTGAAATTGAATCTGAAATCTCGATTGCATATTTTATTCCCTTTTTCTCGGTCCTTTCTCCTTCTTTACTCGACCAACAAAATCTGCTAAAATAATATTGGAGAACCTTTCAAGGTATCTAATTGTAGTCTTGGTCAAACAAGTATTTCTTAATTATCTTTAAAAAGTTACTCGGATATGGTTTATCTGGAATTGTGCCCATTATATTATGAATTCCTTTTTATATTTTTGTTATTAATTATATCATTTTCAGAATGAAATTGAGAAAACAAATAAGATATTTTAAATCTCAAGGAAATAACAAGAATAAAGATAAAATGCACTTCACATTTTGCCTTTCGTACTATATTTTGACCTAGGATTATTTTTAGAATTTCGTCGTAAAAATCAAACTATGTATTGGAGAAAAAATTTAATTTTAAATTGAATGAAATACAACAGCTAAAAATTCAACTCTAAAAATATAGATTATTACTTACTAAAATAATATTATTTTGGACATTAAATTTGGTATACCCTCTTATATTATTTTATCTGCTCAAATTTGAGCACTACACTATATTGATCCTTTTTAACCACATATATAGTCTATGAGAATAATAATTATTGTTATCCCGATAAAATAACTTTGGGTCGGCTGTGAAATAAAATAAGTGAAAATAAAAAGAAGAACACTGTTTTGGGCCCAAAAGACTTGGACAATTAATCCAATTCGAATTGGACCATATTTAAAATATTAATTTCTATGATTAATTTCTTATTGCGGTTCAACCGAACAAATCAAAATTTACTTCGGTTATTTCGGTTCGGTAGTTATTCGGTTGATAAATTTAATTCAGTTAGTTTGATTCTATTTTTAAAACCAAATAAAACATTAATTCGATTATTTTTATTCGGTTCTAACTGAACCGACTAGATGAACACCCCTATGTGGAATCATTATGAACTATACTTGGGGTAGTATCAAATCCCACAAGTCTTATTGTATTAAAAAAATAAATCACAAGATATGACGTTAGTGTATAAATTAAGTGTTACAAAAAGAGCACAACTCCCTCCCCTATCTGCTCTTCAAAAAAAAAAAAATAATAAGAGCCATGCATTCAAAAGGTTCTTTACATGATTATATTCATTTTTTTTTCCAGAAAAATAGAGCGAGGAAACGTATTTTGATAATATATATAGAGAGAGAGAGCTGGGCTATGGTGAGATGTTAAGTAAGAGGTCATTTTTACTTCATGCTCATATTTTCATTTTGAAAATCCAAACAACCGATCCGAACCACTCAACATGTTCTAAATATTAAAATGTGCTTGGAGACTAAATTTTACATTTTTGGAATTGTTTTACTATTTATTAAGCCACTTTGAAAATCATTGATCCGGTGGTTCAAAAATTTTTATTGTTTTTTAGTGTACACAGTGGATTAGCGATTTTCAAAGTGGCTTCATAAATAGTAAAAAATTCCAAAAAATGTAAAATTTAGTCTCCAAGCACATTTCAATATTTAGAACATGTTGAGTGGTTCGGATCGGTTGTTTGAATTTTCAAAATAAAAATTTGACGTGAAGTAAATAACGTTTTACTTCACAACTCACTATAGTCTATCTATATATATATATATATATATATATATATCAATTAAACTGATATAAAAGTCAGCAAAAATGGCGTTTCTACTAACAATTTAGTTAGTGCGCTGATTTACATCACACACAGTTTTAATAGTAGGAATTTGGGCCTAATGGGCTTTGGTCCCGGGCTCAAGATTCGTGCATATTTTATTAGACTAAAAGTTGAAATGTCTTATTTTTGTCTCTATATTTTTAACTTTAATAATTTAAAATTAAAACAAAAATGACCTTACAAGTTCCAGCAGGATATAATGCCAGTATTGGAGAAGCTACGCTGCCTTAAGGTTCTCATACTTGAAGATGCATTCGAAAGTCGAAAAATGACCTGTTCCTCTGGAGGCTTTAGCCAATTAGAAGTTTTGAAGCTTTATTTCTTTTCAATGGAGGAATGGGAGATAGAGGAGGGTGCAATGCCCATTCTTAAAGAACTCAGGATTAGTTGTTGTGAATTGGATGTGCCTCAAGGGCTACAATACCTTACCAACCTTCAAAAATTGAAGTGGCTAATAGAGGATGATTCCAAGGCTAATATGATCCGCAATTTATGCCAACATGTCCCTTCAATTGTTTTCGACAGCTATTGGTAGAGCCACAAATACTCCAGTGCATATTTTATTTTAAGTATTTCGTTTCTTGTATGTGTGCCTTGTATCATTAATTTACTGTCATATATGCATCTACATCCCTGCAACTTAAATTAGTTTTTAAATAACTGTTAACTACTTTTTAAAAATTAAGATCTCTATAATTTCTAAACTCTCACATCTCTGAAATTAATTTTAGAGTTTCTATAAAACCACATCAGCAATAAATTAAAAAGAAGAAATAATTTGAGTTAATCATTTGAACATCATGAAATTTATAAACAGTTTCTTAATAAGAAACTTTCTTGCATAATTTCTAAATAAGAAACTCTTTCACATTCCTAAAACTGAATTAAAAATTGTCACGTCAGATTAAAAACTCTAATAATACCAGAGACATAGATGCCTAGATAAATAATAGAACATTGTTCAAGGATTAAGTTGAGTTTTCTAATATTTTTTAAAAAGTTGCTAACTGAGCTAAGAGATACATGGAATTGATTTGTGCCTATTATATTATGAAACTTTTTATTTTTCTGTTATTAAATATATGTTTTTCAGAATGAAATTAAGAAAACAAATAAGAATTTTAAAATCTGAAGGAAATAACAAGAATAAACATAAAATCCGCTTCTCATTTTGCCTTTCGTACTATATTTGAACTAGGATCATTTTTCGTATTTCGTCCTAAAAATTAAACTATGTATTGGAGAAAGAATTTAATTTTTAAATCAAATGAAATACAAAGATAGAATGCAACATAAAAAAATATATCGAAAATTTTATAGATGATTACTTAATAAAATAAAATTTTGGACATTAAATTTCGTATACCCCTACACATTGTGAATAATTATTACTAAAAATTATAAATAATTTTCTGTCATATTATTAAGTTTGACAATAATAAATGATTAATTCAATTATTGAAATATTGAAACTCAATTACTTTTATGGAATATCAAATTTTTCAAGCTAATAAAATAAAGATGAACTTCAATTTGTCTATATAGGGAGGTCCTATCAGAATAATATCAGAATATTTAAATGTAAATCCCAATAGCAAAATTGAAATTTTGGATTCCAAACAATAAAAACAACTTGAGCGTCCTGTACCTTCTATTTTTCATGCAAGAAGGTACTATTTTATTTGAGGGGACCCAAATAAGTTATTTTTGCAAAATAGCAAAGTATTTTACAAGAGGGTTTATCTGTTATAATTTAGTCGGAGTGAGACTACCGTATTATGTATATGATTCTAAACAATTAATTTAAATCATTGAACATGATTTCCAATATGAAAATATATTTAAAAATTAAATTTTTTATTTTTTAGAATTTCTTTTACTATTTTTTAGATCGATAAAATATCACTTGAAATCTAAAGCTTTTGGAACATCCAAAAATAGTTATTTTGTACTTATCTAAAAAATAAAAAATATAGTATTCACGTAAATTTTATAACTATTTAAACGATTCAGATTAAATATTTAGTCTTTAAAAACAGAGATATCTACAGCCTCATTCGGAATCCATATCCCATGAGGTAATTAACAAAATATATCTATTTAGATTCTTACCGTCGTCTGATCATAATTCAGATTAATCTGACCATAATTAAAATACAAAAACTCCTATAATGTTCTTGCGGATTCTGATCTAACGGTGTAGATGTAAACAAAAATATTATGTATGTTACCTTAGATGATATGAATTCGCCTCACTCACTCGTTGAATCGTCCAAAATTTCAAAGCGCATCAGACTTGGCTCTTTCCCTCCTTTTCCAACAATGACAACTTTTTCTCTCTTCCCTAAAAAATTTCTAAAAATAAACAGCAATGCCATGTTTACTCCCGACATTTTTTTTAATATCTAACATTAAATAAAAAATAATACAAATATTCAAGTTTATTGAAGAATTTTAAAAATGCCAGACTATCGAAAATTTCAGCGGCTGAAATTTTTAGTGGACCGTTGAAATTTTCGACGGTCGAGAAACATAATTTTTTTTATTTGTTCAGTTTCCGTCACAAACCGTTATTCTTATTTACAGTTTTTTTATTAAATTAGAAAATATTAAAATTTACTTATTTTTTGTATTGAAATATTAGAAATATTTTATATATTTTTAAGAAAATAGATGGAATACTATATAATTTGATTTATTAGAAAGACTGCAATAAATAATCCGGATCAATATTTTTCAGGCAGGATTTTTTGCGGCTGTAAAAAAAATTAAAATATTTCTTTGTGTGTTATTAAAAAAAATAAAAATGTTTTGGATCTGAGTTATTGATCCTGGTTCAAAAGTCACTTCTGAGTAAATAAAGAAAATATTGTGATCATTCTATACCTAGATGTGACTTTTGAACCGGGATCAATAACTCAAATTTAATGCATTTTTACTTTTTTCCAGTAACACACAAAAAAATATTTTAATTTTTCTTACAGCTGCAAAAAATCCGACTGAAAAATATTGACCGGGATTATTTGTTGCAGTCTTTCTAGTAAAATAAATTATATAGTATTCCATCTATTTTTGAAAAAATATAAAATATTTCTAATATTTTAATTGAAAAAACAAAAAAATCATAAAAATTTCTAATTAAATAAAAAAGTCTCTGACATGAACCACAGAACCTAGCTACAAATTCAACTACGAAATTAATTCAACTACGAAGGCGGCCCAATTCCAGCTGCTGCAATTTTCGGCGGTCCGGACATTTTTAAAATTCTTCATAATACTTGAGCATTTGTATTACTTTTTATTTAATGTTGGATATTAAAAAAAAAATCGGCGTCTACTCCCTCTCTCCCTTTCACAATCTCTCTCTCCCCCAAACACACTCAATAATTCCTTCAATCCCTGTCTAAGTCTAACCATGAGTAATCGACCCAGTAGTTCATCCAGGAAATACTACATGGTACCCGGAATTACCCCCGAAGAGGTCTCAATTGCGTCAGAGGAGGTGTTTCAGAGGTATCAGAACCCCGATTTGTAGAGAAATGGCAATGGTAATGGTAATGGGGTGGTGATAGTATGGTTCGGAAATGATCTACGTGTACTTGGTAATGAGGCACCAATCAGAGGTTGGTCTGCATCGGAATTCGTGCTTCCGGTGTATTGTGTGGACCCGCGCTTGTTCGGTACCATGCATTATTTCGGATTCCCAAAGACTGGAGGTATCCTCAAATGTTCTCCTAAATTATTGCTTTGTACTTACGGTTTATGGATTTAATTATGATAATTTAGTTGATTTGAGTTGCTATAATATGAGGTCAAGGTAATGCTCAATTTTGGGTAAAGATTTTAACATAGTAGTTTTGGCTTAATGCAGCGCACGGACTATAGAATCAAAACAGAGGTGCATATGGTTCGTGCTCTGCATGAAGCTAAATCTGCTCTGTTAAAATCTTTACCCTCAATTTTCACAGCAAGTTGTCCTTCATTCATGTCTTAGGTGCATATCGGTTTGTTCTTGCAATAAAAAACAAACGATGCTTGGGCCAAAATTTCTTGGGTGAAATTTTGACGAGCGGGTGTTTCTTATTGTATGAAATTAGCTGTTGGCAATTTGCTTGGGCTAAATGGTGTTTAATGGATCATACTAGCAAATTAAAAATGAACTTTTAATTTACTAACAATTAGTGAGCGCTCCTTAATCATCACATGGTTTCAATAATAAAATTTTCTTGGGCCTAATGGCCTTTTTCCAGGGCCCAATATCATTAAAATTAAAAACCAGGGTTCTTGCATATTTTCTTATTTATTCATAATGGGCACATTACCAAATAATAAAAAAAAAATACTGAGTCGAGATATATTGTGGAGTGTGCATGATCGATCAAGAGCATATGCATGGTATATTGCTATGGGGTAAATCAACAATTAGTTACAGCAAGGAGATATCTGTAAATGTAATATTTCTTTTTCTTTCTGAACCCAAATGAACCCAAATGTACCATTTCTAAACCTGTATTTGGTATATAATATTTGTAGGGGTGGCAACGAGCTAGCTCATCACGAGCTAGATCCAGCTCGAACTCATCATGAGCTGGCTTGTTCGAGTCACGAGCGAGCTGACTTTAGAGGTTCGAGCTAAAATCTCAGCTTTAAATTGTTACGAGTTGGCTCGCTAGGTCTGGTTGGACCTTGTTTTAAGAAGAAAAGAAATTCTACAAATTTTTTGGCCTGAGCTAGACCGAGCTTAACCGAGCTGGACCAAGATAGACAGTATAAAATGTACACAAATTCACAAATTGATGCCTAGTCGACCAAGCTCGCGAATTAGCGAGCGAGCGAGCTTGGCCCCATCTTGAACTCATTAATTCTGGACCGAGCTAGGCCCCAGCTCGGTCCAGTAACGAGCGAGCTGTTAACGAACGAGTCAGCTGTGAGTCACGAGCCACGAACTTTTTTACCAACCCTAAATATTTGTTATATTGTACCATCTCTATCATCAAATATTTTTTTTCTACTGTAATACAACCTTGCTTCTCAACTTAGATCACATCATAGAAGGCAAAATCGGCCGTTCCGGTTCGGGATCGGACGGCACCGATCCGATTTTAGGCCGATTTACGCGGTTATTGAAGATTTCGTCAAATTTCAGCCGTTCCGGCATCATTCCGGTCAAATTTCGTTCGTTCCGGTCCCATTTCAGACCAATTTCGTCCGTTTCGGACCGAAATAGATCGATTCCACCGAAACGCTAATCAACCAAACTCAAAATTTTTTTTTTGCGATCTCTGGGATTCGAACTTGCGCCTTCAGCGTTGCAACCAATTCAAACACAACTCCACCACACCACAAAGTCTTTCTTGGTTAAAACTATAACTCATTTCTATATATCCATTTCTATATGTCCATTTAAACTCATTTCTATATATCCATTTCAACTCATTTCTATATATCCATTTAGTTGTACTACTTGTATTATATTGTATTAGTAGATTATTTGATTGTAATAATTTTTCTAAATTTTTTTATCAATTTTTTTCTATTTTTTTAGTGTAAAACAAGCTTTTGCCAAAAAAGTCCGATTTTCCGATCCGATTCGGCCGATCCCGACCGATTTTTCCGATCCGGATCGGGATCGCTCGGTGCCGATCCCGATTCCGATACCGATTTTTCCTTCTATGGATGACATACATGTATATTTCTTTTGAACTTTTTAATAAAACTTCTTGACAAAACTTGTTTTAGACATTTTTGGCGACATATATTTCTCCTTTTTTTCGTTTGTGTGTAAATCACGGTTGCTATCCACCGTCAATTCATAAATGCCAAAAATTGTGACCAAGTTGCAATATATCATGTTAGAAAGACATCATTATTACTTACACTGGTTCCTTAGCACGGATTAAGATCACCTCATTTGACCTCCTTTTGTCCGGACCTTAAGTCACTTCTATCCCTTCCTTTAACTTTCTTAGTTTTCACTCACAGATTAAGACAACTGAACATCGGTTCCTTAGTGCTCCTCACTAGTACAAAAAAACCCTTCACCGACTGTTAAAAAACCCTTTCACCGACTGTTATTGAGGCATCGGTGATGGCGGCGACGGTATAGATAAATCTTTACCGACGGGTGAATAACAGTCAGTGTAGGCACCCAACACCGACTGTTTTTTGGAAAAAACAGTCGGTGTAGGCGCCCAACACCGACTGTTTTTTGGAAAAAACAGTCGGTGTAGGCGTCCAACACCGACTGTTTTTTTGAAAAAACAGTCGGTGTAGGCGTCCAACACCGACTGTTTTTTTGAAAAAACAGTCGGTGTAGGCGTCCAACACCGACTGTTTTTTTGAAAAAACCGTCGGTATAGGTGCCTAGCACCGATTTTTTTTTTTTTTTTTTTTTTTTTTTTTTTTTTTTTTTTTTGCACCTGTAGACGTGACAACTGGCAAGCCAAAATTCGGTGACTTGTATTTTGCAAAGTAATCAAAGGATAGCCCAGTCAAATGATTCATTTAATGCTCTCATATTCTTCCACTCAAATTCATATATTAGTGCAAAATTACTATGACCAAATAGAACTTTTATACAACAACTTTGATTAGCTACTTTCAATTAAAAGCTACAAAAAAAATTATACATAAAAAATGAGAAATGATCCATGTTGTGGTACAACAACAGAAAACAAACCATTCATTTACTTTACTTTCTTCCCTCAATGAATAAATAAAGAACAAATATTTGAATTTCCTCCAATATCGCTCTTTCCGCGTTGATCCATCCTGCAATTCATATTTATATATGCGTGTAAATCATGAGTTAGTCATGCTTGCTATATATTTCCCTTTTCACTGATGTCATATACCCAAAGTGTAAGTACCAAGTACACTCTCTCAAAGCATGACTATACTAAGACTACACAATTGGAGTACATTCACGTAAAATTGCTTCAGAAAATGTGCAAGTTGAACCCTGGAATTATCAATTACATAGCAACATTGGCACCTAATTTATAAGTATATAAGAAGACATCAAACTAGATCAAACTATAGATGAAACATTAATGCAATCCGATCTAGGTCAAAGATGTATATAGTTCTTTTACCTTGCAATCTGGGTCAATTCTTCCCTCCTTATGGGGCAACCTGAGCTCTGATGCGTCTTAAAAAGCACATAGCAGATCACCTCTGCCACCAGCTTGTCCTTTTCCTAAAATTTTCTCACATTTTTCACACATTTTAGTAGCCCAACATAAACTATAATCACTCGGAGTGAGTTGAAGTGTTCATTCCTTCTTTGTATTGCACAGTACAAAATTAATTTGCTGAGTTGATATGAAACAGAACGGGGAGTCATTTTTTTTGCATAACCTAAGTTGAATGGTACAATTTTCTTCACAATTGCATACATGAGAAATATTGGATATCAGCAGCAAAGAAGCAATGCATGTGTGGTATTCATTGAAGCTCCAATTTAAAGCAATGAAAAAGAAAAACAAAGAAACTTATACCAAAGATAAAACCTATGTCATAGCCGGTACATATCTGGTCATTACCAGTGTGCAGGAATTAATGCATGACGCTATGAAGAGAATATTTAAGGTAGAGTGTAAACCTGTACAGAAATGTCTAATTGAGAATAATCTTCATTGCTTGCCATCCTAATTGAGAAATTAAGCATACTCTTGCAAAGCAAAATGTATACCCCAATCCAAACTACTACTATATATTCCTCCCCATTACTCTACACAAGTAGTGAGCAAAAGAAGGCTAACCTTAATTTTGAAACAAATAGGAAAAAAGAACCAAATTTATATTTTTCATGCTCTAGAGAAGCATATGGAATTCTTTCTTGTTATAAGTTATTCCATATTTGATAGGGACATGCAATCATTCCTACATATTAAACAGGTGAAGAATGGTGATTAATCGAGATGACAAATCTCAAGGATAATTAAGTACCAGTAATCATCGCACTATGCCGGGCTCCACAAGAAACAGCCCTTGCATGCTTATTCTCCAAGCACGATGCCTCAACCAGCTTTGGAACAGTCTGCACAACATAGGAACATCAATAATAATAAATAATCTGTTGGGATTTATTTAGAATTGCAAATTATGAAATCGAACCGTAAGAAACCAAAACTCAGTCATCCATTAGGACATGTACCTCAGCCTGGTCAGAACCAGTGCCGAGCTGGCCAAATTGATTACCACCGAAAGAATAGACATCTCCATCAACAGATGTGCATACAGTATGCCATAGACCAGCAGCAATGTCTCTCATTTTTACCCCTAGAATTGATTGCACACATGTCGGACTTAACAGGTCATCTGTGCTTCCTAGCCCGCACTGCAGCATAGGAACAATATAGAATTATTGCAAATATTCACAAAAAGAGCAGATAAGAGTCGTACATTCATAACGGTGCAAGAGGGAAGTACATGTTTATTGTTCATTTTGGCTGAATAACGAACCCAGTTAAGCACAACACAAGGGAAGTTGGATATAAACCGTGGATAATTAAAGATCTCCATGAAATTAAGAAACAAATATCACAACTTACTTGCCCATATAGACCCCATCCAAAGGTAAGCAGTGCCCCTGAGTCTGAACACAAGAAAAATTATCAGTATTCTTTTCTGTTTTTTTTTTTTTGACAATTACAAATAGTAATGCTGATTACTAAAAGAGGAGGAAAATAAGGACAGATATATACCTGTGACTACAGCACTGTGCCGGCCGCCACATGCAATTGCCTTCACACAAGTTCCGGTAACTTTACTTAAAGCCCCCTCTGAACTTCTATTATTAGCTATCATACTTGATGCTCGGTCCTTGCCATAAAATGCCGTATCAATGCAAGGAATTGGGTGAGGAGATGAGATGGTGCGAATTCTAGAACCAAGGCCTAGCTGCCCTTCGCCTCCATAGCCCCAACCCCACACTTGTCCCAAATCTGATGCTTTGGGGAAGATACAACAGATATAAATCAGAATTAACAGATTTATTAAGATTGTGTTTTGTACCACACTGATTTCTTAGTATGCTTCTTCTTGTTGGGTTTCTAATTAGTAAACTTAGCTAGACAAAAACCAACTTTAAAAATAAAAATTCAACAAGAAGAACTAATTGTAGATTCTCCTTTGTATACCGATTAAATTTTATTTTGTAAGAGAAAAGTGTCATTCTGGTTCTTCTTGAATATTAATCAAAGCTAAACTATAGAGTGAGGATTGAGTCTCAAGTTACAAGATAAAATTCATTTCATGAAACCAATTTCATTAATTAACAAAAAAGTACTCGTTGTTAATGACAAATCAGAAATGAGCAGGTCTGAATGATTACCCTGGTAGAACGACAAACTTGTCCAAATCTAGAGTTATTGAGCAACAATTATGTCTCCGTACTTAGGAAAAGAACTTAATTTCCTAAATCCATCAACAACTGATACAAATTTTAAATAGTTTGGAGTGGGTTATTACCTTCCGAAAGAGAACCCTTGTGCTCGCAAGAAATGCTTCGAGATGAAGGAGATCGAAATAGTGACGAAGGGAGGAACGTCGGCTTGTAGAAGATCGGCGGCGAACCTATTCTAATTATGTGGCAACAGCGGAAGAGGAGCGGGAGAGACGAAAAGAGAGGTTGTGGCCGCGGGAAGTGCTCCAATTTAGGAGGAAGGCGGGAAATGGAAAGAAAAGAGAAGAAAAGGGTGCTCGGCGGAGCCTGAACCCTGAACCCGGCTGAGCGGAAAAGGGTGCTCCAATTTGCGTCGAATTTGCGTCGAAGAAAAGAGAAGAAAAGGGTGCTCCAATTTGCGTCGAAGAGGAAACCCTGAACCCGGCTGAGCGGGTGCTCGGCGGAGCCGGAGGCAGCAAGGCGGGGTTTCTGGAGATCGCGAGGCTCAAACCTAGCTCAAAATTTTGGGAGGTTTTTTCGGCAAAGAAGAGGGAAATAAAATATTTCGCGGCTCCACGAAAGTTATAAACCGAAACTAAATTTTGTTACCTCAACACCGACTGTTTTTTGTAAAAAACAGTCGGTGTAGGTATCACCAACACCGACTGTTTTTTAAAAAAACAGTCGGTGTTGGTGACTGCTCAACACCGACTGTTTTTTGTAAAAAACAGTCGGTGTAGGGTATGAGCAACACCGACTGTTTTTTTAAAAAATAGTCGGTGTTGGTTTACTGACGGTTTTTTGTAAGAGAACAGTCGGTGTTGAGATTGTTCTTATTTACGATTTTACCAGCAGTCTCTACACCGACTGTTATATATTAAAACAGTCGGTGGTTGAGGGTCGGTGAAGGGGTTTTTTGTACTAGTGCCTTAAAATCTTAATCCTTCACTCTGATGAATCAAAATGGTATCACTACGTTCAGTATAAATTAATATACCTTTTAACCCTAATGTCTACTTACGTTCAGATCACAAGCGCATGATCCTACCGTGTAGTATAATTGAGGTGTCGATCGATAGGGACCGTGTATTAGATTATCAACACTTTTCACTAGTCTAGGTGCTCCGGTTGGTTGAAAACAATTTAGAAAATAGCTTCAAATTAGTTTAGAAAATAGTTTGTTGGGTTCAATACCCTAAAGTTGTAGGCGGAGGCGCTAATTGTGCTAAAGTTTGAGTTAAATAATTAAATAAAGATTCTCTAGGGTTCAGGTTTTCGCCTTCTAAATTATGCAAAACATATATTTCTGACGTATTCCTACCCCGCCTGCGGCCTGTCACCCCGTATGTGGCATCAAATTGTCCCACAGCTACCACGCATGCAGCGCTGTCACTACCCCATAGGGCGTGCTAGATTTCTGTGTACGTGATTTGAAAGGTTTTCCGATCTCGCGATCAGCTTTTGGGGCAACAATTCAGAGTATTATAAGTATGCAATTAATTTTCTCACAGAAACCTAATTGTTCATATCTTATTCTACCCGTCAATTAATTATCCCAAAGACCCTACCTAAACTAAGTATTTACTAATAAAACCTAAATTTCCAATCTACGCTATCCTGCTAAGGGAGCCTCCTGGGTTCTAACCCTAGTCTTTGAACTGCTGCCAAGCCTCGTTAGCCAAAGTGTTCGAAGTTCTTAAGTGGGTGTCCCACTCACACTGGGATTCACAGACTTTACATATTGGTATGTTAAATAATATTCTTCAAACATAATACTGCATGGTTGAGCTCATTTTCGCACCCACCTCCCTTCTTTACACATTCTTTTGTTGAAAATTGCTCAGAGCTGTGTACGAGGCATGTACCGTGTATAATTAGCATTTTTGTAGTCGTGGATCAAAGTATAAAATTGAATGTTTTGATTTTTCTTTTTCATTTGTACTTCATGACTCATGACACATAACAATTTTATTCAGAGGCCTCTACAGAAAAAGAGATTGCACACAGACATAACTAGAGGAGCTACACGTATTTCCTGCCGTGTAGGCTCTGAGGGTGTATGAATAGGTAAATAATTACACACGGATATTTACCCGTGTGCAATTATAACAATTTCTACACGGATTACTTTATAAACAGCCGTGTACAAACACCTGCCTGTGGCACTCTCCATTTTACCGAGCTACACGGATATTACGTAAACGTCCGTGTACGACTACTCTTTCTACACGGACTTTTAATTTAATATCCGTGTAGCTTACTCTTTCCACACGGATTTTTAATTTCATATCCGTGTAGCTCTCTTAACTATCATACACGGACAAATATAAAATAATCCGTGTAGCTCTCTTAACTCGTTCTACACGGACTTTAGTTAAATATCCATGTAGAATTACTCTTTCTACATGAACTTTTAATTTCATATCCGTGTAGCTCTCGTAACTATCATACACGGACAAATATAAAATAATCTATGTAGCTCTCTTAACTCGTTCTACACGGACTTTTGTTAAATATCTGTGTAGAATTGTCTTTCTTTTTTGGTTTTTTTCGTTTCTGGGCAAGCCTCCAGTTTAATTTGCTAGCCAGTTTTCTACAAAATTCATATACACCAGATTCTATTTTGCTAGCCAGTTTTTCAGGTAATTTGACATCCAGTTTTGCTTGCTAAATTCATATACACTAAATTGTACAAAATTATACAAATCCATGTTGAGCATTACAAAATTCTAATCGAAATCACCTTGCCCCCAAAAATCTTAGATCGTCGATCTGCTCCTTGGTGTAATGATCTTGCTTTGATCCTTGCTACAATTATAATTTGGTATTAGTTAGTAACAAGAAAAGGTAGATGCAAGACAGTCGCAAATATCAATTGCTATTAATGAAGTGAGAATTATAAGTAAGCATAATATGAAAATATCAATTGCTATTATATATGAACAATTAATATGAATTACATACCGCAATTGGAAATTGGAATTGCATTCTTTCGACAAAGTAAAACATGAAAATCATCATGTAATATCCGCATTCCCAAGTCTCCAACTGTTGCGGGTACTACAATTTACATTTAGCGGCCTATGTTAGAATGACAATAATTTTTGAACAAAATATGAAATTATAGAATTGTGTTGTGCTCACCAGCCACCACCTCCAATTCAACTTATTTTTAATGCGCTTCTCCGTGTTTTGCAATCCTCCATCTTTAATGTATTGCGCAAAAGCCCTTACAAAATGGAGTGACTCTAATTAGCAATTCCACAATTTGTTATAATTGGGAAAAATATCAAACCAAGTGAATTATTATTGCTTATTTTTTTACATAAGGAAAGATATCTTTGCACTGTTCAATTGGGACCTTAATTTTCTTTGGGTTGTGCAGAATCCACGACGAAAACCACATTCTTGGTTGGCACAAGGATGAGCAAACTCCAATGTTGGTTGTGGGAGGAGAAGAATTATAGTATCTTAGCATACAATAGTGACATATTTTGGCATATATAATAGTGACACAAGTGTTTGCTTGACTTGATGGTGTGATTTCAATTATTTATATTTCACTTAAGGTTAGAACTAACCTCTGGTGGTATGGCACGAGAATAAATCTCTTCTTGTCCGCATTAGCACGGTGCATCGCATCACACAGGTACTGGATGGACTCATTCCGAGCATGTTTGAGATTCGTCTCATTAAGTCTGCCGGGGTCCACAAAAGCACACAAGTTCTTCTTTCTGACCATCTCACCACAGTTTCGGACTAGCTTCCTGAAAAATTATCATATTACATTAGAATATATACTTCAGTGCTACACATATGATATAAATAATTTTTTGTCACTAACATGAGGAAAATGATGATGTGCGCCACATCGAGCCATTTATCGGATGACGAGGCATGTAGCAAGTCCTTGAAGTCTTCGAACGACAGCACGATAGTCGACCCATTTATTTGGAACCTAACCAAGAGAAAACATGTTCTTGTAAAGTGTCAAATAAAATATAGTGAAAATAAAACAAAATGAAATTCATCACATGCTGTCCATCGGAAAATTCATCACAATCTGTAAATAAAAAGAAAATGATGAGTAACTAAGCAACAATAAGTAACAGAAAATTAGAGGAAGAAACGGAAAGAAACGGAATATATATATATATATATATATATATATATATATATATATATATATATATATATATATATATATATAACAGAGAGAGAGTACTAATTACTTGATCAAAACAGCGCTGGAAGGAGAAGGCCTTTTATACGGTGCTGGAAGGAGAAGGCCTTTTATACCAAAACCCTACACTTTTCTTCACGGATTTATACTTAACAATCCGTGTAGCTCTCTAACAAATCATACATGACTATTTATAAGATAATCCGTGTACAGTTCTTGTCTTTCTACACGAATTTATTATCAAAAATCCGTGTAGCTATTCCTACACGGATATTTATTAAATATCTGTGTAGCTCTCTAATAAATCATACACGGCCTTTTTTCCAAACAATTCTACACTGATTCTTTAGTAAATATCAGTGTATGATTCCAGCAGTTTTTTCGGGCTTTCAGAAAAAACTTTATGGTACACGGTTTTCATATAAAATTGGCAAAACCGTGTACAATGTGCAGTGTAGAATTACCATTTCTGTTGTAGTGAATATTTCCAGTGGAGGTCAGAATGAAGCAATTCTCTTTGGGTTGAATTATTGTGAGGGTTAGAAATTTATGATAAATGTTATTAAATTACTTATACGAATACTAATCAGAACCGTGTCATCTATTCAATACTAAAATCAGTATAGTATAAAGGAAGCGAAATGTACGACGAAAGAAACATATATAGCTCCAAAATCACATTCTATCTCCAGAAACGAGTGAAGCAAAATTTGCTTATGAATAATTATATGTTTTTGTGGACTCTATTGAAAACTGGCTCCTCTGTTTTGTTATATATGAATGTCTTTTTGCTCTCCAATCTCTATCTTCCAGCTCAGCGTTAATATGGGACAAGAGATTTTTCAACACAATGTCAGCATCACTGTTGAAAACTAGCTTCTCTATGTTTGGTTATATATGAAGGATAGAGTCAATAATTAGGTGCTGCCATTAGATTTGAGCTGTTCAAGGTCCTACATATCACTCTCCAACCTCTATCTTCTACTCAGCACCACAAATTGGATGAGAGGTTTTCCATCACAGCTTCAGGTGGGGCCGAGTGGACCTGTCCCGCAATTATGGAGGAGGAATAATTAAATTTATAATGAAAAAAATTATTGTAGATGTGGGATTCTGAAAATAGCAAGTAAAAGTTAAATATAGGAATTCTAAAATATTATTTGTATGCACAATTTGTTTCAATTCATAATTAAGAAATACAAACTATTTAACACATGCAAAAATTGTACGCAAAACTTTGGTTGGCTGACTAATATATTTTGTTTTGAGAAGAATTGAATGATATATATCTAACTATAGGATTCATTTTTAATATGTCTAGATTATTCTAACATTTAAAAAAACTTGTGAACTTATTCCTGGTCCTGCATGTAAACAAACATTATTAAATTAGATCAAACTATTTCATATTGCTTATTAAGTGATCTAAAAGTTGTTCGATGTAAAAATATAATTCTTTTAAATTTTTTAGATTACAGATATTGTTTCTTTAAATCAACGATAAAATTTCAATATATGAAGGCGTGCATCAAAATATTTTCTAAGATTTGTGTGTTCTGAAATTTCAGCATATTATGAAATTTACTTGAATTAATTAAGATTGTTTTATAGAAATTTTTTTGGAAGAAAATCCCATGAACAAATTCTAGTTTTATATAGTTTAATTTAAACAAAAATACTAAATTTTGGATTGAATGATTCTATAATCAGTATAGTATAAAGGAAGCAAAATATACGATGAAAAAAACATATATAGCTCCAAAATCACATTCTATCTCCAAAAACGAGTGAAGCAAAATTTGCTTATGAATAATTGAATGTTTTTGTGGACTCTATTGAAAACTGGCTCCTCTGTTTGTAGGGCTCTGTTAAAAATTAGCATTTTTATTTTATTATGCATGAATATTGTTATGTATGCACAATAATTAGAAGAGAGCTGGTGAAGGTCATGTCGCTCTTTAACCTATGTTCCTGCAGCTCCAACGTTAACCTATTGTTATGTATGCATTTATGGAGGAGACATTAAATGCACCTCAATCAACACACAACTCTATTAATTAATTAATCTTAATTAACAATGCATCAAGCAGTCGGCCAATTCAGACCTTCATTTATATAAGACGTTCCTGCGAGCTTCTTTCTTATGCTATACTGCAGAACAACTCTAATACTCTGCTATCTTCACAAAAACATATATCCACTCTCAAATTTCTTTAATACAACAGAGAAGAATTAAGCTGGATATATGGCTGAGACCATTGTAAATTTGGTGCTCGGCAAGCTGGGTGATGCTGTAGTTAATGAGGTTTTGCTCTTATACAGTGTCAATGAGCAAGTTGAGAAAGTCAGCCGTGAACTCAAACGGATTCAGGCGTTTCTCAAAGATGCTGACAGGAAGCCGATAAAAGACGAAAGGCAGAAAAATTGGGTCAAGGAGATTAGAGATATTGCCCATTCTATAGAAGATGTCATAGACACCTTTCTCATGGAGATCCCTCAAAATCCACAAAAGTCATGCCTGTGTGCGGCCATAAAAAACATCCTAAGAAATCCCAAAAATCTACCAGCTGTACACAACCTTGTAAATGAGATAAACCAAATTCTAGAAAAGATGAAAGAGATCGAAGAGAGCAGAGTCAGATATGGCATAAATAATTTGGGTGAGGGCAGTACTGGAGATATCAAACTACCCGTCAGGCCAACGGTACTACCTGATATTGATCCCGATATTATTGGCTTCACGGCAGACCAGGACCGCGTTGTCAAGGAGTTGCTTGATGAGACCACTAAGAGACGTTCGGTGGTCTCAATTTGCGGTACCGGTGGACTCGGAAAGACTACACTTGCACAAAAAGTGTACAATTGGTATGCGCTTTTTTATTTTCTTAATTGTGTCATTACTATCAATTTAATTCAAATTCACCTTTCTCCCCGTTTTAAATTTTTTCACTAATTTCGTTTATAAAAATTACACATTTTAGTTAAGATAATTAAATTAGAAACCATGGTTAATATATTTTTCTTAATGTAAAACTTGTATTTTATGAGAAAAAGGTCAGATTTGGTCATAATATTTCTCGAGTCCTTAATGTATGATGAATTTAAATAAAGTGCTCTATTAAATTTAAGTTATATATTTAGGTGAGGTATATGTTTCACCACAAGAATATGTCTTAGACATTAACTAATTTTATAATTCTAGAATGAGATAATGCATGCCATATATACGAGGCTCATAAACTTTTGACTTGTAACAACTTGGCTCCTTAATTTTCAATTTGGTACTTAATATATGCTTGATTTTAAATAATAATATGACCATAATATCATTGATAAACTTATCCTTTTTGAAAGACATTTTGTCAGTTGTAGTACACTATTTTAAATAATTAATACTAAAATAATAATAATTTCTTACTTTATAATGTTTGCTACTTTTCATGTACAACAAATTTTTTATCAATTTTATAATTTATGAAACTATATTTTTCCGTAAAAATAAAATAAAACATACAAAAAAATCAAAAATAAAAATGAAATAGTCAAAATCTCACGTATATTATGAAAGAAGTTATACATCATTCTGCAAATTAAAAATCCATAAATGATAAATATTAAAATATTACAATATATAAACAACCAAGAGTATTAATGTTCAAGCTTGTAATTTCTTTTCTCAACTTCATTTGTAGTGTTACCATTACGTAAGGAATTAATGTTCATAGTTGGTAGAAGTACATTAGTTAGGCATTGATCATGCAAAAATTATTTGTTCATCCCGATAATATATATAATATTCTTTCGTCGGCTAGGCCCCTGCATTGGCTTAATTGGAAATGCAAGTGTTGTTCATTGTATTATTATTTCTTAAGTGTATATTAAGATAATATAATTTTGAGGTTTGTGTAAAAAGAGTCTAACATTAATATAATTGTAAATCCACTTTTATATATTATATTGAGTTTGTTAAATTGATTTTAATTGCTTACATGCTTATACATGCATATGATATGAATTCGCACATTTACATGGGTTTTATTGACATTGCGCAAGGCTCAACAAGATCAACACCTAGATTTGGGAAGGTCAAGTATTTATGTAGTCCTGTCAATAGATTTTGCAATGTCGTGTTAAGAACAAAAGAAAATCGAAGAGAAAACTAAAAAACCCTTTTGACCCCTGTCGCACACGCATCTATATATATATATAGATGTCCCCAGACTAATGGCCCAACCCAAACTAGATCATAATTTTCAATGTACCCACTTTTCCATATTCACTCATAAGTTTTTATGAAGTCCATCTTTGCATTTTGGTTATATGAATGTCTAATATAATATTTTATTTTTACAGTAATGATGTCAAAGGACAATTTGGAATTTGCATATGGGTAGCTATTTCTGAAACTTTCGAAGTAATTGATGTTTTGAAGAAGATAGTGCGACAACTTAACCTTGATCAGCAACCAAATGAAACAGAAGTGATTCTTACAGAGATTCACAAATCTCTTAGAGACAAAAAGTACCTCATAGTCCTAGACGATGTCTGGAAAATCGATCTATGGACTCAAATTGGTGTAGCATTCCCAGATGAAAAAAATGGGAGTAGAGTACTTGTAACCACTAGGTTCACTGATGTTCCTAAGGGCATGGATCCCATAAGTGAACCATACATGCTCCAGTGCTTAACTGAGGAGTTAAGCCGACAGCTTTTGTTAAAAACAATTTTTCCTAATCATGATTCAAATAAAAGTTTTTTTGATGATCTTTCTGATATCCTAGATCAATTTGTCCACAAGTGTGGTGGGCTGCCTCTTGCATTGGTGGTTTTAGGTGGTTTCTTATCAAAGAATCCACGTAGCCATGCTGTTTGGAGTAGCGTGTTCCGGACAATGAGTTGGCATGTCGAAGGGAAAAATTGCAGCGAGATCATAGGCACCAGCTATGAGGACCTTCCATTTGCTCTCAAATCGTGTTTTATGTACTTTGCCGCATTTCCCGAAGACTATCATATTGATGCCATATCCTTACTTCGAATGTGGATTGCAGAGGGCTTCATACCACAAGAAGATAATAGAACATTGGAAGAAACTGCGGAGAGTTTCTTAGAGGATCTCGTACAAAGGTATTATATCTTCATTTAATGATTTACACATGTTGATGTAACGTGCTGGTTATAATTGAATAGTCTTTAAACTAAATTTTTTAATTGAAAAAAAATAATAGAAAGGAAAATTGTAGGCCCATGGGCCGACATTTTTATTATGTTAAAAGTTAAGTCTCAGAATTATATTGGAAAATATAATAAGTAATAACAAACATTGATATTTTAGAAGCATGGGGCTGTGAATTCCGTGATGACACTCTGTTTTGCAGAAATTTTTTATTATATCCAAAATAATTAAATAATTTTACAATCTACACCCTGACGCCGAAGAAAAAATGCCCAAATCGGAGAAAAAAGAAAAATTAAAATATATCTTTGTGTGTTATTGGAAAAAAATAAAAATATTTTGAATCTGAATTATTGATCTCGGTTCAAAGTCACTTCTAGACAAATATAAAAAAAATTGGAATTCTTCTATTCTTGAAAAAAATTTAATAATGACTTCTCTGACACAAATTTTTTTCTCTGACAAATAATATTTAAATAACTTAGTTTTAGTTTTTTCAAAAATTGATGGATCACAATATTTTATGTATTTATCTAGAAATGACTTTTGAACCGGGATCAATAACTCCAAATTCAAAACATTTTTATTTTTTTTCCAATACCACAAAGAAATATTTTAATTTTTTTTACAGCCGCGAAAAATCCGGCATGAAAAATATTGATCCGGGTTATTTGTCGCAGTCTTTCTAATAAATCAAATTATATAGTATTCTATCTATTTTCAAAGAAATATATAAAATATTTCTAATATTTCAATACAAAAAATAAATAAATTATTGCATTTTCTGTTTTTAAAAAAAAAACATAGAACCAGGAATATAATTTCCGGTTTTGGAATTCCAAAACCAAAACCGGAAATTTAATTCCTGGTTTTAGAATTCGGAAACTGGAAAAATAAATTTCTGGTTTTATGGCCAAAAATCGGGAATTTAATCTCCGGTTTGGATAGATTTCGAAATTCCTCTACCTGGGGTGTAGATTTTGAAATTATTTATTAATTTTGGATATTAATAAAAATTTCGGCTCTGTTTGAGCTGACCATTCGACAAAACATAAAGAAAAAGCACATAGGTAGCAGCGGATTTGGAGAATTTTTTCTGTAAAAAATATTGGAAAAAAAATAGTATCATAATTTTTTCATGCATAGAAGAATCAGTGATAAAAATTATACAGACCCTGCTATGCATGAAAAAATCAAAGTACTTTTTCTGTTTTTCTATTTCTTTATTTCAATAAAACCAGCTTATGTACAAAATTAAACTAACACGTTACATCAACATAAAATGATATACACAGCTTATGTATAGAACATTAAACTAAATTGTTTTAATCCTAACTATTTTGTTTATGATATCTGTAATCATTGTACTTAATTTTTTTTCTCATTTTATGCTAGGAGCATGGTTCAAGTAAATAGTAGATCGGATAAGGATGGTTCCATCCAAACTCTGCGCATACACGATCTACTACGAGATCTTGCTCTCCAAAAGACCAAGGAGGAAAACTTTCTCCAGGTGTATTCAAATCCAAATGATAAAATGAGTTTGCGCAAGGCACGCCGTGTGGCAATTCACAATCCAGATTGTGATCAACTTATAATGAGCCCAAACCTCCACACTCTTTTGTGCTTTTATGATGGGAGCATGCCGAATTGTTCTAAGCAAAGACTGCTCAAAGTGGTAAGCACTAATGGATATGCATGGGATAACAGAATAGAATTTGGGATGTTTGTGGGATTGACTCAGTTAAGATATCTGAGTCTTACAGGGAGGGTAAGTGACAATAGTGATAAAAAATTCTTTGAGAAAGTGATAGGCAGAATGAAATTTCTGCAGACCCTTCATGTCTCACGCCTAACAACAATTGATGGCGACTTCTTTGAGTTTCCTAAGAGTGCATGGAATATCAAGACACTGAGGCATGTCTATGACTCAATTACTTTAGAACTCCCAGCATCAGCAAAATTACCAAATTTGCAAACTATTAGTAAGGTGGAGCCCACACAATCATGGGAGATAGAGTTACCTCATACACCCAATTTACGTTCATTACAATTAAAAGCCGAATCCTCTCCATCGAAGGCAGTTGTCACTTTCCTGTCCACATTAGGACACCTGACTAATCTTTATATATATCATGGTCATAGTGAACGGGACACACTTGACATGAGAGGTTTCCCATTTTATAACCATTTACAATCTCTCACACTTCTTTACACTAGCTCCACTAAATTGACCCAGCTGCTTCATGAGGATATGCTCCCATGTCACCTCATTTATCTCTCTATTGATGGTTACAAGTTCCAGCAGGATATAATGCCAGTATTGGAGAAGCTACGCTGCCTTAAGGTTCTCATACTTGAAAAAGCATTCGAAAGTCGAAAAACAACCTTCTCCTCCGGATGCTTTAGCCAGTTAGAAGTTTTGAGGCTTTTTTGCTTATCAATGGAGGAATGGGAGATAGAGGAGGGTGCAATGCCCATTCTTAAAGAACTTGAGATTGATGAATGTGAAGAATTGGGTGTGCCTCAAGGGTTACAATACCTTACCAACCTTCAAAAATTCACGTGGGTAGACGTGGGTGATTCCAAGGTTGATTTGGTCCGCAATTTATGCCAACATGTCCCTTCAATTGATTTGGGCGGACGTTAGAGCCACGGACTCCTCTAGTCAATATTTTACTCTTCCTATTTAGTATTTGTCATTGTCTTCTTTTATTTTTCTTTTGTTGTATGTGTGCTTTGAATAATTAATTTACTGTCATATATTTGTTGAAATTGAATCTGAAATCTCGATTGCATATTTGTATTCCCTTTTTCTCGGTCCTTTCTACTTCTTTTACTGGACCAACAAAATCCGCTAAAATAATATTGGAGAATCTTTCAAGGTATCTAATTGTAGTCTTGGTCAAACAAGTATTTCTTAATTATCTTTAAAAAGTTGCTCGGATATGGTTTATCTGGAATTGTGCCTATTCTATTGTGAATTACATTTTATATTTTTATTATTAATTATATCATTTTCATAATGAAATTGAGAAAACAAATAAGATTTTTAAAATCTCAAGGAAATAACAAGAATAAACATAAAATCCACTTCTCATTTTGCCTTTCGTACTATATTTTGAACTAGGATTATTTTTAGAATTTCGTCGTAAAAATCAAACTATGTATTGGAGAAAAAATTTAATTTTAAATCGAATGAAATACAACAGCTAAAAATGCAACTTTAAAAATATATCGAAAATTTTATAGATTATTACTTAATAAAATAATATTATTTTGGACATTAAATTTGGTATACCCTCTTATATTATTTTATCTGCTCAAATTTGAGCACTACACTACATTGATCCTTTTTATCCACATAGACTAGAATAATAATTATTGTTATCCCGATACTTCATATATTGTCCTTCTCTTACTTTTAATCTATGTTATCCCGATACTTCATATATTGTCCTTCTCTTACTTTTAATCTATGTTATCCCGATTCTTCATATATTGTCCCATATCCGTATCAGATATGTATTGAATACTGATACATGTCCAATATGCTTCCAATACATATCTGATACGCCATGTGGCGTATCAGATTATTTTAATATATTTGACTAGCCGATACAATCTCCGATACGTCCCGATACGCCCCCGATATATTTGAATTTATAATGGATGTTATGGAATGTGGAATGTGGATCTTTTAAGTTTTAAATTAAATAACTAGTTAAATTTGTTGTAAATTATGATGGTTGAGAGAATGAATGTGTAACTATGCATTTGTTTTTCTACTAAATTTGTAATAATAGAAGTGTTGAATTAATAATATAATTAAAAATATACACGTATCGTATTTCAGATTTAAAAAAAATATCGTACCGTTGTATCCGATACAATATTTGTTCTTGTATCCATGCAACATAACTTTTAATGCATTGAATATCTAAAAAATGTTCACGCATTTATTATACCTTAATTGTAGTCGTAATTGTCTTGGTCACTATACATGTTAACTTCATATAAAGTCATGATGAAATTATCTCATAAAATAAAATATACAAAGTTTTGGGTTGGAGTTCCCAATGCTCCTTGAAGGAATAATATTTGCAAATTTACTAGTTGGTTTCTTATTGTACTAAATTACAACGAATAAATTTATTTGGGACTAACAAATTAATAATGAATTAATAATGAGTCTATTTGGCAATTTTCTTGGGCCGGTTGGGGCTTAATGAATCATACTAGCAAATTAAAATTGAAGTTTCTACTAATCATCACATGGTTTCAATAATAAAAGGGTTAATTTTTCATATACTCTTAGAGAGTTCTTCAATTTCTTATTTACCCCTCTACTCTTTATTATATTCAATATACCCTTCAACTCTTTTTATGTCTTTTTATTTACCCATAAAATTAATTACTCTTATTTAAATAGTATTAAGATCTATTTTTTTCCATTATACCCTTGCTCTTATTTAGAGTTCATCTGTCTCTTCTTTTCCGCGATCTCGTTCTTTTCCTTCTGCTCCGTTTTTGTTTTTCTTGCGGTGACCTCTACTCCAGCTCTTTTGTTCCAGTGCGGTGGGGAAATGTTTTTCCATTTTTTGGGTTTGAGAAGACCTCATTCACGGATGTGGGAATGTATCAGATAAGGTTGGTAGGTGGAGTGTAGCAACGGTGGGTAGGTACTAGGTAACAATAATTGTAACTTTGGTACTATATAAGGTAGAATAACTTTTTAGATACAATAAGGAATTAAGATAGGCAGAGAGGTAAGAAAGGAGAGAAAGGTACTTTGCTGTATTGAAAGAACTAAATTGGGTAGACAGGAAGGAAGATGACTAAGCCGGGGAGGAAGCTGACTTCTCTTAGGCATTCCATCATACAGGTTTCGTGCATGGGTTTAGTTAGAGATGTGCAGAGGTAGGATAATAAATAATAAATACCCAATAGAAGTGGAGCAACTCAGAGATATAGGTTATCGAGATAATACACACAGAGATGAAGCTTACTGGTAATTCATGGTAGATGTGAAGCTTACTGGTAGAGAGAGGTTCAAACATGGAGCGCTATCCCATCTCTATTTAATTCCCCACTTTGCATGTATTAGCTAAGAGCTATTGTACAGTACCAGCCAATGCTCCTTTGCCCACAGTTTCAACTCTCACAAGGCACAACACAAGTTTGCTATGATTTGGCCTATCCCTGCCCAGCTCTCTGCACTAATTTTTGCTATGAATTCAAAATATGTGTGATAATTTATCCATAGTTTGTCATGCATATATATCAATACAAAAATATTTAAATAAAAATGGATCTCTTTTTCGACTATGATGATCATATCAAAAGCAAACGAATTTGAATAAAATATTCTTTAGATGATGGTAATTTTTGGAGTTTCAAGTGAACTAACGCTTTACTTCGTTCAATATTGTTTCCTCAATTTCGAATTAAGACTTTACGGTTTTACCTCACATGCTCAAAATTATTCCAATTGAATCTCTATCGTAGATTTGTCACCACCGCACAGGAACAAAAGAGCTGGAGCAGAGGTCACCGCAAGAAAAACAAGAGCGGAGCAGAAGGAAAAGAACGAGAGCACAGAAAAGAAGAGACGGATGAACTCTAAATAAGAGCAAGGGTATAATGGGAAAAAATAGATCTTATACTATTTAAATAAGAGTAATTAATTTTATGGATAAATAAGAAGACATAAAAAGAGTTGAAGGGTATATTGAATATAATAAAGAGTAGAGGGGTAAATAAGAAATTGAAGAACTCCTCAAGGGTACATGAGAAATTGAACTCTTTAAGAGACATAATATATCATGAGGAGGGTTCCAATGCACCCTCTTTTTGGTGCACCCTACTTGCACCCTCCCCTCATTCGGCCATTTTCAAAGTTCAAATCGTCGATTCGAACCTTCCAACGTGTTCTTCATATTAAAATGTGCTTGGAGACCAAATTTTACATTTTTTTGAATTTTTTTACTATTTATTAAGTATTTTACAAAAAATAGCCATACTTAGACCATTGAATTTTGTACCCATCTTAATAAATAGTAAAAAAATTCAAAAAAATGTAAAATTTGGTCTCCAAGTACATTTTATTTAGATAATCATGTTGAACGGTTTGGATCGACGATTTGGACTTTGAATGGCCGAATGAGGGGAGGGTGCAAGTAGGGTGCACCAAAAAGAGGGTGCATTGGAACCCTCCTCATATATCATATATACTAGCAAATTAATAATGAAGTTTCTACTAACAATTTAGTTAGTGCGCTGATTTACATCACACACAGTTTTAATAGTAAGAATTTGGGCCTAATGGGCTTTGGTCCAGGGCCCAAGATTCGTTGAAAATAAAGGCCAGATTCGTGCATATTTTATTGGACTAAAAGTTGAAATGTCTTATTTTTGTCTCTATATTTTTAACTTTAATAATTTAAAATTAAAATAAAAATGTCAAAATAAAAATGTTAGATATCATCAATATCATTTTCTCTATGTATATATAAATGATTATACATTTAATTTAATTTTAATTATTATCAAGAGCTTGCAAAAATATATTAATGTGAATAACTTTTGTTGACCATTGATTTTTCATTTATTGATTCATATAAAAATAAAATTGAAAAAAGTGATAATTTTTTATGTGCATGTAGAGAGAAAATAATATTGATCACATTTAACTGTTTTATTTTGACATATAAATTTTAAATTTTTTGTTATTAGAAAATTTAAAAAATAGAGACATAATAGATAAAAAAAAAATAAAGACATTTGAACTCTCTCTCATCTTTATTTATTCATAATAAAACAATGATTCAAGCATACGAGCACATTATCAAAATAAAACAATGATTTATTGTGGAGTGTGCATGATCAAGAGCATCTGCTATGGGGAACATCAACAATTAATTGCTGCAAAGAGAGATCTATAACAATATGCACAGTGATGTTTACTATACTAGAAAAATATGCTTTTTTTCTTTCTGAACACAAATGTACCATTTCTAAGCCTCTATTTGGTATCTTTCTAAAAAAAAAAGCTCTATTTGGTATACTGTATATTTGTCATATTGTACCATCCCTAGTATAAAAGAATTTTTTTTTCTCTGCAATTCAACACTTCTTCTCAACTTGATGACACATGCATGTACCTTTTAAACAACCTCTTAACAAATCTTGTTTAGGGCACTTTTGGCGATATATATTTCCTTTTTTTTTTGTAATTCACGGTTGCTATCACCCTCAATTCATAAATGCTCATAATCGCGACTAAGTTGCAATATATCAAGTTAGAAAGGCTTCATCACTGATCATTACTTTAAAACTAAGTTTTGTACAGGTCGTAGGTTCGAAATCTGATTAAAACATTTCTAATGAATATTTAAATTGAAAGGTTGACCTTCATTTTTACTCATTTCCTCAAAAAAAAAAAAAGTTCCATTCTAGCTAGAAAGAGGTCGAGCCGAACGTAGCCATGGTATGATCATCAGTTCATTAGGAAGATGTACATGTATATGTCTTTGTATCCATGAAAAAGCCAAGCGTGAGAAGAAGAGAGAGCCATACGTAGCCAAAGACACAACATGGTGAACAGGTACGGGAAGACCCGATACTGGTACGGTACGGACCTGGTACAGCTTGAAGACACGTTACTGGTACGGTTGTGACCGGTACTGGAATAACATGGCATGTGCTGAAGGTGGATTTCATCTCTACTGATCCAACTTACATTTTAGTTCTTTGTTTTAGCTCAACATGTATTGGGCTCTTTGTATTTACTTTATTTTGAAAATGCATCTGATTCTTGTATGTTTATTGCTAATAAAGTAAAAATCCCAATATGAGAAAGAGAAGAAATAACTGGAACAGTACTCACCTTGATATAATCTTTATTATTGATAGTTGGATTGTAACTTTGTAAGGCAAAACCTCCTCAGGAGTCATTTGGAATAGAGAGCTATATAGGTGAATTTTTTTAATACAAATTATTTTTAAGTTTTAACTAATAGATGAGAAATTACAAATTATATAATTATAAGAAACATAATAATTTTAAATACATAATATTTTTTTAACAATTTTTATAAATCTTTATAAATGTTTATCAATATTTATATTTTATAAAATAATAATTAATAAGTAATGTTATGTATGTAATATATTTTTTTAATTGTATTATTAATAATTTTATTAATAAAAATAATTGTATAATATAAAGAGAAAAAGGATATTCCACAACTAATCGATCCCATGGTACAACCAAACACTCACTCCATAATCAATCCCGTGCGTATTCGTACTCATGAGTTGCCACTTTTTAAAAAGTGGGTTCCCATCACATCAAATCTCATCCCGTACAATTGCGTGACAAATGAACAAACTCTTAGAATACATCCCGTACATATATATATATTCCATATTATTCATAATGGATGATAAATTATAGTAGCCGAACATATAAATGAATTATTACATGAAAGCTTGCGGAATCCTTCAATGCATCATAAATTGCGCTGATCACCTACCCAATTAGTCATTAAAGAAGATTATTTCCAACGAGTCAGCAATATTTTTTTTTTTCTTCCAAGGCCCATGTCATATATATACTCATGATATTTCTAAGGACCGTATTTAGTTTGCTTTATTATGGTATATGTTGTTTTTTGCATGAAATTAACTTTATTTTATTTTACATGCATGAGACTACTTGTATGTGTTGAGTGCTAATTAATACCTACCAATTAATTTAATTTATACTTGATTTTCTTTTATTCATACATTGAAGATATTTTTTGGGAGACAATTAAATCTATATTATAGTATTGAAATAATTTTGAGAAAAATAGATCAATATTTAAGATATTAATTGGATCAAAACACACATTTCCAGAGCAACAAATGTTACGAAATTAATGTATTTTAGGTGTTTCTATTCTTTACAACCTAAAATATACTTGTTCTGATAATTCTTTTGCGCGCTTTTGAATTGAAAAATTGAACTTAATTATTAATGGTTGTGTTTGTTGCAAGTTACTTGGTCTCACAAATTACTGTGGTTGAGCAAAAGAGAGATTTGACAGGAACAGTTAATGAAATGTAGATTTGGAGATTCAAAGTCGCAGAGAATATGTTCTTGACCAAGTGCACATCCAACCCTAGCTGTTGTCTTAAATTTCTTTAAAACCCATCCTATCCTACGCTAATTAATTAATATCTTACGCAAATAAATATGTCGAAATAAATGAAATAATAATAATGAAATGCATGCATCACGGACACGGTGTCATCATGACCTCCAAAATTCAATTTTCAACAAGTTATTAGTTATAAGTTGGATATAGCTACTATTTGCACATTTGGCCTTAATTTCTAATATTTTTATTCTTTTATCTAGTACATACAAGACATGTACACCACAAAATAAAATCACCAATTCAGCCTTAATTTGTTACAATTTGATAGTGAGTCTTAATTTAGTATGCAAAAACAAGGAGATTAATTGTTCAGCCTCATCATCAATTTGTACATCTCCGACATTTCCATTGTTTATTAAATATTTATACTATAGGAACCATCTGAAAAATAGTTATAAATAGTTATAATTGTGAGAGATGCATATATATATATATATATATATATATATATATATATATTTCATTCCTTTAAATACTTTTGCTTTATAAAAAAAATTAAAATTAATTACACATTTGTTATATATATTAGTAATGTTATTGCATGTGTGAAATGAATGAGTTTTGATATTCTATTTGTAAAATAAAATAAAACTTATTATTATATTAGTATTATTCGTTAATCACCCGTTACAGTTTCTTTAACTGATAATTTTAGCAGGCAAGGGTAGGGTAGGTTAAGGTCAATTCATAATGGGTAAGGGTAGGATATGAGTAAGATTTATATATATATAGAGGTTGGCTAAGGTCAAAGTGGTATGACCAAGGTCTTGGTACTACCAATTCGTTTTGGTGATTTTCAAAGTTCAAACAGTCGATCTGAACTGCTCAATGTGTTCTCCATATTAAAATGTACTTGGAGGCAAAATTTTACATTTTTTGAAATTTTTTTACTATTTTTCATGGATTTTTGAAAAATCACTGTTTTCAGATTTTATTTATTTATTTTTTATTATGAAAACAGTGATTTTCAAAAATCCATAAAAAATAGTAAAACAATTAAAAAAAATGTAAATTTTGGTCTCCAAGCAAATTTTAATATGGAGTACACATTGAGCACTTCATATCAACTATTTGAACTTTAAAATCACAAAAACTAATTGGTAGCACCAAGGCCTTGGTCATACCACTTTGATCTTAATAGATTAGTCGATATTGTTAAATAAGAAATGTTGTGAATGTTAAGTCATTTGATTAACAATAAATTTGCACAAGTTTTTCATTATTTATTACGGATGACATGTATAAAATTTATTTCACATTTTACTTATTGGATTTCGAAAATATTTCTTTTATGGTTGTCAAAGTTTTCCAACTAATTAGTTGTCAATGGATCTCCATCTCTAAAAGATCATACCAAATAAGTATGCATGTATGCATATTATTTCTCTAACAATCCACACATCCTAAATTAATTATAATGTTATAATTAGGAGGTTAATAATGATACAAAAGTAAGTTTTAAATACACACATATATACAAATAATTACAATAGCATAAAAAAAAATTATCGTAAGCAACATGTGCATTCTTAATAACAAAGTAAAATTACAAATGTAAAACAAGAGCGAATCACATTAAATTTATATAACGATATATATATGAAAAAAAATTTCGTAAGCAATAAATATACACAAATGTATAAAAAATGAAAAAACAAAATAAATTTTATAAATCTGTATATTTTTAAATTTCAGTAATATAAAAAATCTTTAAAAAAATTGAAAAATTATTGGTCCATAATTCTAACACTTAAAATAAATCCTGAAAAGTTAGCAATTCAAAAGAAAGTACAAACTTAGTTTAATACCAAAAATAATGCAAAAAAGAAAGTACAAACTTAGTTTAATACCAAAAATAATGCAAAAATGTAACAAACAAAATATTGAAGTTGAAGAATACAAAAAAGGCAGAAAGTAAGAATAGCAATTAAGTACAAGTTATCGCAAAAATCAATAATGGCAGAGAGCCTGAGAACACCATTCTTTCTTAAATTCAGTAATAATATTGCAGCAGGAAATATATTAATTGGTGGCTTTAAATGAAGGAACAAGTCCATGCTAACAGTTTTTCCATGTAACAGGGTTTCAAGTTATTAATTACTAGAACAGTCTAAGATGACGCAAATTTGCAACAATTAATTAGGTAATAACTTATGAAATTGATAGGAACTTTGGAGGAGATACTGTCTCGGGAGAAGGTCCAGGAACTAAGAATGTAATTAAGAAGCATGCCGAGTAATTTATATAAGAGAAATGATTTTGTCCCCCTCTATTTAGTCCCCTAAATGTCCCCCGACTCTAACAGTCAGATTCGTACCAATTAACTGTCAGAGTCCTACCAAATTAGAAATTAAAAACTCTATCTCATTTTCTCTTCATCTCTTCTGTTTTCACCCCTCCTCCCATTTCATCCTCATCAATTCTTGCCTCGATCGCGACATGGATCTCTACGACTCGCTCCTCCTTTCGCTGGCTGGTAATCGCATCATCACCCCCGATCTGATAAACTCACGCTCCATCACCTTCCCTTTAAAGCGGGGTCCGCCCTCTCCGCCCTCTTCCTCATCCGCTTATCCATCTCCGCCGCCGCAAACTGCATCCCTCAAATTCCCATCCCTTCACCTCCCATCCCGTGTCCTTCCAACTCCTCACTCGCTCAAATAGCAATTGTCGCTCACCTTAGTGGCGACTTGCAATATGAAGAAAGCGCTGGTTTTGAAGTCCAAGTCGTCTTTTCCCATAAAATTGATGGCTGGTATGAAGGAATTGATGGCTGATATGAAGAACTGGAGGACTGATTCTGGTACAAATGGCATTCCAAGGTCTCTTTTATAAAATTTCAGTATTCTGTACACATCTGCGTAAATTTTGGTAAATAACAGGGTCTGTGGTGTAAAATTTCGGGTCTGACAGGGTTCAGGGACTGAACTGTGACAGAAAATAAATTTGTTTAGAAAACAGTCCCTGGATAGGGACCTTTTGGTGACAGCAAGTAAAAATTTGTTATTTTTACATGTTGATATAGTTATCTGGCTTTTATATTATTTTCAATTTTATGAACTTGATAATATTAGTAACTGTCACACCCCGCAGCCCCGGTTCGTGACAGAGCCCCGCCGTAAACATACAACTTCATGTACGCTTACAAGGCAATTACGATATAACTCATAACATCACAATAAAAGAGATAAAACAGGTCTATATAATAGTCCAGGTACAAAATGGCTGGTAGAAGTAGAACATACAAAATGTATCTCATACGGATACTAACCATAAGGTATGACATAGAGAACTATACAACAAAACAATATATATACATCTCTAGTCAAATAACAAAACAACTACTAAGGTAATATGGTGACATATATCGAAGGCCTACTACTCCCGTGCCTCTCCAGAATCAGCCGCACTGAAACCTGTAAAGAGAACCCAAAGGGTGGGGGTGAGAAATAATTTCTCAGTGCAAATTTGCCACAATCAGGTTATTGGACTTGCAATCAGATTCCACGTTCAAAATGAAATCCATACAATAGTACACTAACAGTTCTATATCAATATATAAATGAAAGCATATGCTCGACAACAATAATCAAGTGAAACACAACTTACGGAATTTCCAAGATGAAGTTCAAACAAACACATATTAGGCTTAACTCATCTTATTATGGCTGGTAGCATCTACATATGTTCAACCGATCTGGACCCTCTATCTGACCCTCATCTGTAGGGTTACTGACACCTACAGGTGTTCCACCGAGCTGGACCCTTTATCTGACACCCATCTGCAGTGCTTTGGCTTAACCCTTTACTAAAGTCTGGTTCAGTGTCATATAATGAAAATTCACTTGAAATAATTCGGAATGTTGTAATATCCAATTGACTGTCTAAATACATTACCACGTAGGATAATGCCCCCGAGCCACAGACGTTACACACTAGTCACCCACAATCACAATCAACATATATATAGTCACCCACCCCTCATCCCAACAGGTGCTGGGAAACAATGAGGGCCATTCACCTAATGCGCCAATAAGTTCCTGGGATCAAAGTCAACTAGCCAGACTTTGCAAATTCATTCACATATAATTTCACAATCATCAATTTGTGGTGACTTTCAACCACAATCAAATCATAAGAGATAAATCAAAATGACAACCATACGAATATGCAAATCAACTATATCACAACAATTCGGTTTTAAATGGATGGGGTTATGCACATAATTCACACAATTCCAATTATGCAACCATCAAACATACAACATGACAATCGAAAAAGAATTTAATTTTTTAAAATAAAACATCAAACAAGTCCAAGAACCCCCACCTGATTACGAAGAGCGTATCTCGCACTTATGGTTCGGACGTGTCAAAAGGTCCCGCAAAATCTTGCTCAACCGAGCCTACACCTATATCAACATATATAATTGCTTTAATCTTTGTTCGACGATCGATATGCTTGCTTGAGTTATATTAGTTTCTTTATACTTTCCTTAACATAATCCATATACCTTTGTATCAACCTTCTTTATTCACCTTTATTACTTAACATCCATATAAATTCACACAACTTGGTCCACAAACCATACACATTTCCAAACATAGAAACACTTTGCAAAACTACCCATTTCACCCTTGCCTATCCCAAAACCGAAATATAAAGGAGAGGACAAGAGTTATTAACTATACCCATTTAATCATCCATCAATCTTGCTAATTTGATTCAATACTTTGGACATCCTAAAATATGCAAAGTTTGACTTTTAGAATTCAAATTGTAGTTCCAAACTATTACTCACGTTATCAACATTTTAAAACTAATATTTCTATGAAATTCCCACTAGAAAAGGCTTATCATACAAATTTTTACATCCTGTCACAAAGAGGTCCCTCTTCAGGGGCTGTTTTCTAAACAAGTTTTATTTTCTGTCACAGTTTGGTCCCTGAACCCTGTCAGTCCCGAAATTTTGTATTTACAACCCTGTTATTTACCAGAATCCACTCAGAGCTGTACAAAACACTGGAATTTTACAGATAAGACCCTGAGATGTTGCAGAATAACACAGAACTGTGCAGAATGCTGAAAAATTACAGAATTGACCTTGTAAACTCAGAACCGCATACCAATATACCAGAAATGTGGGTATTAACTGATACCAGTGTGCAGGTAGGTGTAAAGATGCAATTTAGAGCAAGGTATCAAAGAATTCAACTCTTATATAACAACATACGCAAAAGAGAGAGCAAAGAAAAGAGATAACTTATAGAATTTCACCTCTTATACCTAAGGATTATCTTCTTAACAACAATCAAAGAAGAGGGTTGACCAATTTATACTATCAACCCTTCACTTTCTTATAATCAAACTAGAAAAGATCATTAACATAATCATTAAGTATTTGGTTTAAACCCCAATTAAGATACAAAGAAAGATGAGATATACATCAAAATTTCAGATTTGGTCATCGATCCTTCTACTTACCTTTGGCCGAAATCATTACTTACAACATAATCAAAGTTCATTGTTCAAAATCCCAATTAAATTGGAGGCCGAAATTCAAAGTACATTATTCTTAAACCCTAATTACTTGATGGTTATCAATTGATTCTCATACCAATTTGATGGTTGAACATATAAAAGATTTAAGAGGTAACCAATCAATTTCTCCAACTACTCCAACCCTAAATCAATCAAAACCAAAATAATTCCAGATTTTAAAAGAGAGAGGAATTCACCAATTAACACCTCTATTTGTTTGCTTAGACTAGATTAATCACAACTCTCTAATTTTCGGATTTGAGACCAACCCTAGATAGAAAATCAAGATTGAGATGAAATTGAGAAATGAATTACTAATTTAACAACATAGAAGCTTAATGGAGATGGATTACTCACAACTTATGCAAAAAATTTCAGATTTGATCAAAACCCTAAACAATTGAGATAAATTTCAGATTTTGAGGGAAGAGGAGAAAAAGGAAATACCAATTGAAGAACTAGATGGCTACTAGAGAGAGAGATAATCAACAATTTCCACTTCTTTCTTCAATTTCTCAAGGTTTTTGGTGGATTTTTGAGGGAGAAGAGATGAATTTCTCTCCTTCTCTTTCTTTTGGTGGAACACACAAGGGAGCAACGGACCAACAGAGAAGAAACGATGGGAGAGAGAGAGAGAGAGAGCTTGAGTTGTTTACATGTATTTTGGAAATTTTTCTAAATAGACCCTCAAATTGTTTGATATTACTAAGAGAGGAATTTATATATATAGTTATGTATATAAAATTTAAATTTATATAAGGTATAAATTTCAAGATTCAATTAAGTCTGACTGTTTCGAAATTTCAGACTAATGTTATAATTGTTTTAAATTTTAGACTCCTAGTTCGCAATAAAATTTTCGATTATGTTTTAAACATTCTAATTAAATTTTTTTTTTATTGTTGAAAATTTCTTAATGTGACAGTAATTGTATAAAATTTTAATTTGTTAAATATTAGTATTACTTTATAACATATTTTATAATATAAATCTTCCTATATCAACTTATATGTATGAATACTTCCAAGATTACATGTTAATACAATCAATCTCCAAACAAATTAGTTATAAGTATGAATACTTAATATTTTTACTAAAACTACCATACCGGTGATTGTGCGGTGGTGGTTCCCCCAAGTAGTCAATGCACGGAGCACATTTAGAGGTTTTTCAGGAATATTTTACAACATAAAAATTCACACTTCAGTGCGTAAGTATGAATACTTGATATTTTAAAAATGAACGTTTACAACAATTACAGCACTAACACTTGAGATGGTCATTATGCATCCGCTTCTCCTAATTGGTTTTCTGCGTGTGGTTCCTATCGTGGTCGCTTCAAGCGACGTCTGCTGTCCCCCAGGTCGGTAGTGGTCCCCAAGTAGTTAGTGCCCAAAACACGTCTGTGAATAGGCGGACTGAACGAGAACCGTAAAAAAATAAGAATGAGCTGTTCTCCACTTAACAATATTTGTGCCTAAGCGGTTTCCTATTAAAAATGGGAAATAATAACATATGTGAAATGTTTCCACCGTTTATCTATGTGAAAAGTCTAAGCAAATTAATCTTATTTTATAATTTAAATAAGCCCTACAATTTATTTTCTCTTTTCAGATTTTAAATAAAAGCCCAAGAGCCCATGTTAGATGTCATGCTGAAGTTTTATCTTTTCCTTTAACTTCTTCATTTAGTACTCCTAGTAAAAGTAATTTACTTATTTTATAAAACAAAATTCCAACTTAAGAAAACTCACAAATAAATCTAAATTAACGCAATTTATATATTTATGATCAAACCTTAAATTAATAAAATGTGATATATATATTGGTAGTGTATTAATTTCAAATTACAGAAATACAAAGGTTCATAAATATACTAGGAAATCCATATTGCTATTTTGAAATGCATTTCACTTCAAGTTAAATAATTCTCCAAGTGTTTGAAAACTTGGATGTGACAAGAGAGCAGAAAGACTTAGTGGAATTTTGAGGGGGCAACCTTCAGCGACCGGGCCAAATCGGTCACTGAAGGATATGGGTGCCGGTCGCTGTAGGGTTCATCGCAGAAACATTTAAATTTTATTTTTATTTTTTTATGAGGTGTTCAGCGACCGGCGACCTAACCGGTCGCTGATGCCGGTCGCTGAAGACTGGTTTTGTTGTAGTGAGAATTTGAGTACTTTCTTGTTTATGTGCAAGTTTATAATAGAATAGTGTATTATATTTACAATGTGGGCCCACACAGTAGACACCTGATGAAAATTTGGCCGAAATTTTTATTCATACCCTCAGAAAAAGAAAAGAAAAAAATTCCAAACCTGTCTTAAATTAATTTGCTCAAATTGCAAGAAATTGTAAAAGAAATATTGCTACTATATAATAATTAATCACACAGCACCTGTGAAGCAATTTTTCTCCATGAACTCTCCTCTAGCCCTAGTTTTCCCATTATTATTATCTGTGACCACATCAACATTATACAATATGACCATCATGAAAACATAGCACAAGAACACCAAAACGGGACCCACAATCCAGAACAAAAGTGGCATGGCAACAAAAAACAGTCTATTTCCAATAGTATTCAGACCAAATCCTTTTCCCAAAAGCCCACAAACATACTCAACCGTCACGGGGTTATTATCGTCATTTCCTCGAGGAACATTGACGAGAAAACCAAACTGTCCGAAGAACCTTATGGAGCAAGAGTAACACAAGAAAGCAAAGAGAAAGATGGTGACAAGCGACAAGTACTTTATGGCCATCACGTGCTCGTCACGTGAAAATTGTGGTGTTAAGAGGCTTCTTTATAGTGTATGTGCTACTGAGCAATGCGGCGAGGCCAGTTGAAAGAACGACTGAAGTGGAGGCCATTAGTATGGATCCCATTAGTGCATTCCTCAGTGATTGCACTGCTAACATGTCTTTCTTGATGCCGGACCGGACGTGCGATGACAGAACGAGATCCTAGCATTTGTCCGACGGCCCGTCGACCTACGTCGCAAACGGAAATAAACAGAAAAAAAAATGAAAGTCAAATACAAAGCTCAGGAACCGATTATTTAATGACGCACTTCCCTATAACTGATTTATTCAGAACAACAATAAAAATATAATTAGATTAATCTACGCAAATATATCAGATTAATTGAAGAAATGAAGAAAGGTTTTTTTTATTTTTCTTTTACCGAGTGATAAAAAATGAAGAAAGGTGCTTGATATATGAATTTGAAAGTGGAGATGGTTGGGTGTGAACTTTGCATGCACACTTACAAGTGGCATCTCATGCCACGTTTTATTTTTTATTTTTATTTCATATATAAATATTAAATAATCCTTTACCTGGTTAATTTATGAATAAATTCAGAAAATTAATTTAAAAAATAATGTTAAAATTTACGGGTGTTAGAAGGCAGTACCAATATGTTCTCAGTTCATCCATTGATCTCTCTCTCATTCTATACTCTATACGTACTCCCTCTTCCGATCTATATATCTCTCTGTGCATGTTGAAGCAGTCTCTCTTGAACATATATATAATATATATATATATATATATATATATATATATATATATATATCTGAATGAAAAAGCTATCGGATTGACTTCCAACGAAGAATCCAAACCTCCAAAAGGCTAGAGGGGTTGGTGAGCACACCTCCAAAAGACATATCCAAGAGGAGTTGCTGAGCATACCTCCAAAAGACTATCGGATTGACTTCCAACGACAAATCCAAACCGTTGAAATCCATCTACTTCGTGAGTGATGCATGTACATGCAAAATTTTTAAAGTTTCGAATTTATTTAGTACATGGTCAAGCAGTAAAAAAAATAATGAAAAATGAATACATAAAACAATTTAAAAAATAACTTATAAAACGTTAATTTTTTTTTAACTTATAAAACGTTTATTTAAAAAATGAATACATAAAACAATTTAAATGATATTTGAATTAAAGATATTTGTTTTGATGATTTAAATTTGTTCAGAATTATGCAAAAGTAAATAATATGCATATAATTTGCAGCTAATGATCTCGGGGAGTGAATTGCGGATCTTGCTGAGCTCTTTATTAAAGCAAACAAATTATAAAACAAATTAAGACCTAATAAAAATGGGAGAATTTCTATTGTGCCCTTATAAACATCTAAAATAGCTAATATATATCCTCAACAAAACACTATAATATCCAATATTTCCATGACAACTTAATATTTTTTTATCCCTTTTGTTTATTTAAAATTTTAAAATAATCAAATAAAAAGTTCAATAAATGGGGATAGAAAAATAGAATGTTAAGTTTTTATGGGTGTGTTTTATATTATGAGATGGGGATATTGACTATTTTAGATGTTTATATGAAGCACACTATAAGTTTTTCTAATAAAAATTAAATTGTACCTATATATGAACTCATTTCACGTGCTACAAAAAATGTGAAATAAAATATAGAAATAGCTAATTGAGCAATGAACCAGTTATATAGAACATATATGTCATTATGAATAGAAATAAATTAATTCATCTACTCATATATGTTTTTTTTTTGGGGGGATTTTGTGTATACCCCTAAAAAAATGGACTTTAAAATTCATAATATCATATTTACCCTTCTAAACATCAAAAACTCGAAAATTTATTCATTTTATTGTCTTTTCTATTAAACTAATTTTAAATTTATACATCAGAAGCATAAATATGATATTATGAATTTTAGAGAGAGAAATACGTAATTTGGATGCTTTTGAGGGGTATACGTGAAACTCCCCCAAAATTCAACATCTCAAAAACAAAAACCAGAAGAAACCACACCAACCAGAGCACGCCACCTCCTCGCCTTTCAGATGCTGACACCTGTCTTCACCCAAAAGAGGAAATAAATCTCTGCTGTTATTCCAAAGAGATAACAGGACCCTGTTATTCCGATTCCAGCAGTTGACCTTTGTCGAGATTCAGGTACGAAAAACTTTTTTTTTTAAGTTCGTGCATGAAAAAATTTGAACGGTTGTGATAGAAATAACAGGGTCCTGTGATCTCTTAGCAATAAGAGCAGATTTATATCCCAAAAAGATTCCTGTGATCATGTCACCGCTCAACTAACCTTCTCGCGTAATAGGAGTTGGTAATGACCCCAGAGACAAAAGCTGTTCTTTTTTTACCCCTAATAGGAGTTGGTAATGACCCAAGAGATAGATCATTATTTCAGCATCCCTAAGCTGGTAAATATATTACAAGATGAAAGTTACCTTCCTCATTTAAAATATAAATCCCAAACTAAGAATTAAAATTTTAAGTGGATCTTCTTGATCTTCTCTAGCTAATCCCTTAGCGGTCCTGCCACCACGCCGCAGAACGGGAGTAAAGTAGTCACGCCGTTACTAGTCATGTCACGTCACGTTACGTATGTCGTTCACGTGACATGATTCGCGTGTCGCGTGATGTGACCATTCGCATGATGTGACTATCCTCTGTCATTTTAGTCACGTCACGTCACGTGACCAATACGTGACTAATATTTTCAACATTATTCTTAATTATAATTTATTTTGTAATAGTTCCTTATTTTTTGGTACATTTTGTTATTATTTTCTTTGAACTAACTTAACCATGAAAATAATAATTAAACGCGATCAGTCACGTCACATGTGGTCATGGCGTGACCACACGTGACGTGATTATCTTCCACCATTTTAGTCACGTCACGTCACGTAAAAATAAATTTTGGTCGCGTGACGTAACGTGACGTGACCAAGTCACAGCGTGATAGTCACGTCACGTCACGTTTTTCCTTCTCTATGATCTACCCATGAGTGAAGCTGGTATATTGAAAAAAAACAATTTTTTTGTTTGTAATTTACAACATCAAGAGGCCTAAAAATAATAACACTCCAAATTGATTTAGTAATTAAACTTCAGTCCATAGAATTTTAGGTCTTGATTCTTTCGTAAAATGAACTAAAAAAATCTTGGATGCGCATGCACTATTTCATGTACATCGAGATTATATCTAGATTTAATGTTTGGGCTTAAAAATATTAATATTTGAAGGCTATATTATAATCAAAATGATAACTCTAAAACTATCAGTCTTTTTATTTTTCATATTTTCCCCTAGGAATGACGAAAAAATCCTTCTCATAAAATTCTTATCTTTTTATCCCCAGCAACAAGAGGCTTCTTATATGTTATAAAGCCTTTTTGAGATAAAAGCTATGACATATGGTAGAATTCTAGTAACTAATTAAGGATTTAATTAATGCTTGTTATATATGTATATGACAGATGGGGAGTATATATGAACCCGAAGGGACGGTGATATTTATTGTTTGCATGTTTATTTTTCACAGAATTTAGTAAATATGTACTGATTATCAAATAAATCTTCTCTTAATTTTAATGAAATGCATCAGCAAATGGTGGAAGATCGGCCATGATGCACCTAGTGCTTAAGGTGGCTGGCTAGTTTTGTTTAGTTCATTTTTATATTCAATCAGTTACTTTTGTTATTTCTAAGTTAGATTACGAAGAACTTGATACATATTAGTGTAGAGTGATTTTGGGCACAATAGAAATGAAGTTAAGTGGTTAGTAATGAAGTTGCAATCAATAACTGGATGTATGTGTTTCTTTTGAGGCTTCCCTGTTTCCTCTTTTCTTTACTATTTTGCAAATTGGAAAAAAAAAGTTGCACAATTAGTGTAGAGTGATTTTGAGCTTTTGATATTGGTTTATTTAAAGTGGAAAGAAGCGTCCAGATTTTTTTTGGTTGGTAGTTCGTATGGAATCTGCTTTTAGCTCATACCTAACTTGCATCAATTAATGCGAAACAAATATTCTCTTTTCTGGTACAAAGTGCAATTGCAAACCACCTATCATCCATTATAATTGAAAATGAAGTTTATTTGTTTATGCAAATTCCAAGAAAGTTCACACCGCATTTTGAATTGTGGAAATATTGTGGAATTCATATGGTTTGGGTCAAGTCGTCCCCTTTTAATTTTATTTTACTATTTATTTGCGGTTGTTATTGCTTAGTCTATAGTGGTAGAAGATATAATCATGTGATAAAATCTTTCAATAGTTAATGGTCTATATCTGGAGGGTTCCACTTCTCGTCTAAAAACCAAATTAATGCTTGGGCGGCTGCTAGGATTTGTTTAAATCGCTAAAAAACAAATTAAGATTCTTGCTTTGACACAGTAATTAATATCAATTATAATTAAGAAGAAAGAGGCCCTACGATGTAAGACGTACCTTAATCAATTTCGTAGACGGTGGAAAATTAATTTCCCTCTCCACCAAATCCCCCAACTTTCGTAGAAGCTGCCAATTAAAATATGTGTGCAGATAAGGTCCATCTGAACTGACAAAATTAAATAAATGAATGAATGCATGCACCTCAATCATTTTTTCATAAAAAATATAAAATCAACACACAATAATGACTCACAATATGGCGTGCATCAAGCTGTCGGCCAATTGAGACCACCCAAAATCTAATATTATGCTATATTCACAAAACAGTTCGTCCAGGTACCACCCAAAACATATATCCACTCTCAAATTTCTTTATTACAACAGAGAATTAAGCTGAGATGGCTGAGACCATTGTAAATTTGGTGCTCGGCAATTGTCACCATATTCTCTAGTAAGCTAGTGATATGTTACTCTTGTTTATGAACTTTTTCTGTTAAAAAATTATAACACAAAAATTTCAGGAGCCAGTTAATCCTTAGTTAATTTGATATTATTGAGTTGGTATTATGTATGTTATTAAATAATTATCTCATTATAATTGCACCATCAGTTGAATACAAGTATTTACAGCGTTGCTCCTGAGAACATCGCCATTGGTTCAAAAAGGAACACAGTTGGTATTAATCAATCCAAAACTGACAGTCCAATTGACATCACGGATGATAAAGAACACAGTTGGTATTTATTCAAAGAAACTATGAGTTGGTTCCATTAATTTAATCACCTTAATGGGTTATATACAATAAATATCTTTTGTGCATATTAACGTCCAATCTTGAAAGTTTCAAAATTGAAAATAATACAATATATTAGGGTTCAAAATAGTTAGCTATAGCTTTTTCGGATCTTAAAAACTATAGCTAACTATGATGTTAATTTTTTTTTAGCATTTTCACAATTAATGACACAATAATCGCTATTTAGAACCTTGAAATATGCACCTATACCGGATGATTTGAATGTTTTGATCCCTTCTCATTATTGATTATCTAACAATGAAAGACATGGTAGGCATGATGTAGATTGGAATTATTTGTATATGGTGTATAGATGAGCCACATTACCTACCATGTGAAAGACAAATTAAGATTCTTGCTTTCACACCGCAATATCTTTTTTTTCTAAAGGTTGGTAGTGGGTTCACACCGCAATATCAATTAAATTAAGAAAAAAGAGGCCCTACGATGTAAGACGTAGTACCTTAATCAATTTCGTAGACGGTGGAAAATTAATTTCCCTCTCCACCAAATCTTTTAATTAATTTCCCACTCCCCCAACTTTTGTAGAAGCTGCCAATTAAAATATGGGTGTAGATAAGGTCGATCTGAACTCGACAAGACAGACAAAATTAAAATGAATGAATGCATGCGCGCACCTCGATATTTTGTTGACTAATAAATGAATAAATGCACCTCAATCATTTTTTCTTAAACAATATAAAAACAGTACACAATAATGACTCACAATATGGTGTGCATCAATGACCAATCTCTACTAATTAATTAATCTTAATTAACAATGCATCAAGCAGTCGGCCAATTGACACCTTCATTTATATAAGACGTTCCTGCGAGCTTCTTTTTGCTATACTGCACAACAACTCTAATACTCTGCTATCTTCACAAAACATATATCCATTTTCAAATTTCTTTAATACAACAGAGAAGAATTAAGCTGCATGGCTGAGACTATTGTAAATTTCGTGCTCGGCAAGCTGGCTGATGCTGTAGTTAATGAGGTTTTGCACTTATACAGTGTGAATGAGCAAGTTGAGAAAGTCAGCCGTGAACTCAAACGGATTCAGGCGTTTCTCAAAGATGCTGACAGGAAGCCGATAAGAGACGAAAGGCAGAAAAATTGGGTCAAGGAGATTAGAGATATTGCCCATTCTATAGGAGATGTCATAGACACATTTCTCATGGATATCCCTCAAAATCCACCAAAGTCGGGCAAAAGGGAGACCATAAAAAACATGTTCAGAAAAACCACAAAACTCCCAGCTGTACACAACCTTGTAAATGAGATAAACCAAATCCTAGAAAAAATGAAAGAGATCGAAGAGAGCAGGGTCAGATACGGCATAAATAATTTGGGTGAGGGCAGTACTGGAGATATCAAACTACCCGTCAGGCCAACTGTACTACCTGATATTGATCCTGATATTATTGGCTTCAAGGCAGACCAGGACTACATTGTCAAGGAGTTGCTTGATGAGACCACTACGAGACGTTCGGTGGTCTCAATTTGCGGGACCGGTGGACTCGGAAAGACTACTCTTGCACGAAAAGTGTATAATTGGTATGCGCTTTTTTATTTTCTAAATTGTGTCATTTACTATCAATTTGATTCAAATTCACCTTTCTCCCCGTTTTAAATTTTTCACTAATTTCGTTTATAAAAATTACACACTTTAGTTAAGATAATTAAATTAGAAAACATGGTTAATATATTTTTCTTAATGTAAAACTTGTATTTTATGAGAAAAAGGTCAGCTTAATTTGGTGAATTTGAAAAAAAAAAGTGCTCTATTAAATTGAAGTTATATATGTTTCACCACATGAAGAGTATAGGTGACGTACTTTATAGGTAGAACAATGAATGTCTTAGACATTAACTAATTTTATAATTCTAGAATGAGGTAATGTCATACGAGGCTATCCTTAACTCTTAATTTGACCATAATATCCTTCATAAATGTATCCTTGTTGAAATACTTATGAGGTAATTTGCGTAAAAAAAGTGGATAGAAAATTAATATAATTTTTAGGTTTCCGTAAAAAAAAGTCTAAAATTAATATATTTGCTAATCCACTTTTAATTGTGTACATGCTTACGTGCATATCTGAATTCGCACTTTTACATGGGTTTTATTGACATTGCACAAACGCTCAACAAGATCAACAGCTAGACTTAATATTTCGATCCATACTCTAGAGGTGTTATCGGGTCGGGTAGGGTCCGCATAGTATTATATTTCGATCCATACTCTAAAAGTGTTCGGGTACAAATTTCGGTCAATATACTTATTATTTCAAACTGGATCGGGTTAATTCAGATCCGGATACCACATTTAATAGTAGACATTTCGGGTCTAGTATTTCGGTTACAGGTAGATCGGTACTCATAACTTGTTTGTGAATTATCGGGTCTGGTTTAGATCTAGTTCGGTTCCGAAGTCTTAAATATAATTATAATTTCTTAAATATCTCACATACAATATTATTATAATATAAATTAAAAACTTCTTCAAAATCAAAATTATACTATTGTTCTTGATACAATATAACATGCTTGGTTTATAGAAAAATAAAAATAGTAATAAATTAATTTGTAAACTAAAATATTGAAGATGGTGATTTTCTTTTCATATCTATTAATTTATGATATGATATTAGAGGCATCTACTTACGCTCTTTTTTGGTGACACCGAATTACACCCTACATTTTCAAAATTTTCGAAGTCCAAATAGTCGATCCAAACCATTTAACATGATGGATATATTAGAATGTGCTTGCAGATCAAATTTTACATTTTTTTTAATTGTTTTACTATTTATTAAGTATTTTACAAAATCGGTGTTTTCGGACCATTGAATTTTTGTACCCATCTTAATAAATAGTAAAAGTTCAAAAAAATGTAACATTTGATCTGCAAGTACATTTTAATACATCAATCATGTTGAATGGTTTGGATCGACTGTTTGGACTTTGAAAATATATGGTGTAATTCGGTGTCACTAAAAAAGAGTGTAAGTGGATCCCTCCTCATGATATTATTGATTTTTTATCATTTCATATCGTCATTTCTAATGGAGTCGAAATGATCTATATATTGATTAGATCAGATCATTTAAATTATCTCGAATTCTTTACTAGAAAAAAAGACGATTTTGTCGAATCATATTGAATTTTAGACAAGATATTCCTTACCTTTCATTTTGCATGTCAAATAGTAAAAGAAAGAAACTTCTGTCTTTCTCGTATAGCTTAATTACTAGCTACTTAAATAAATATTTGCTTCCCAAAAATTGCTATAGGTGATTGCTTTTCCATAGTTATTAATATATATTTTTATATTAAGTAATTATAAATAATTGTATTAGCATTGTATAAGATATTTATATGGGTATCGAGTCGGGTTCGGTGGTGGGTCAGATAATTAAATCAAACAGATATCCGATACATTACAATATCGGTTCCGGTTCGAATCCTGGTTAGCTATTTAATTATTAATTTTTTAACGTACCCATAATTTAACCAATTATATTTTTTAAACTATATCCTATCCAAATTAATCGGATCAGCATCGGTTCCGATTTAGATCCGATTCGGTATCGAATCGGAACTGGGTAATCGGGTAAAAGGAGCACCTATAGTCAAGAATTTCAGTAGCCCCGTCAATAGCTTTTTGCAACGTCCTGATAAGAACAAAAGAAAATAGAAGAAGAGAAAAGTAGAAAACCCTTCTGACCCTGTAGCATACGCATCTCTCTATATATATATATATATATGTCCCCAGTCTAAAGGCCCAACCCTAACCCAATAGATTGACGCCAATGCAAATCATAATTTTCAGTTTACCCACTTTTCCATATTCACGTATATAAATTTATCGAGTCCTTCATCATCGTATTTTGGTTATATTAATGTCTAATATATATTTTTTTGTTTTCAGTAATGATGTCAAAGGACAATTTGAAGTTCGCATATGGGTAGCTATTCCTGACAAGTTCGAAATAATTGATGTTTCGAGAAAAATAATGCAACAAGTTGATCCTTCTATCAAACCGAGTCATCTGCCAAATGAAACAGAAGAGATTTTTACTGAGATTTACAAATATCTTAGTGGTAAAAAGTACCTCATAGTCCTAGACGATGTCTGGACAATCGATCTATGGACTCAAATTGGTGCAACATTTCCAGAAAAAAACAATGGTAGCAGAGTACTTGTAACCACTAGGTTCGCTGATGTTCCTAAGAGCATGGATCCCATAAGTGAACCATACAAGCTCCAGTTCTTAACTGAGGAGTTAAGCCGAGAGCTTTTGTTAAAAATTGTTTTTCCTAATCATGATCTAAATAGAAATTCTTTTGATGATCTTTCTGATATTCTAGATCAATTTGTCCACAAGTGTGGTGGGCTTCCTCTCGCATTGGTGGTTTTAGGTGGTTTCTTATCAAAGAAGCCCCGCAGCCATGCTGTTTGGAGTAGCGTGTTCCGGACAATGAGTTGGCATGTCGAAGGAAAAAATTGTAGCGAGATCATAGGCACCAGCTATGAGGACCTGCCATTTGCTCTCAAGTCGTGTTTTTTGTACTTTGCTGCATTTCCCGAAGACTATGATATTGATGTCCCATCATTACTTCTAATGTGGATTGCAGAGGGCTTCATACCACAAGAAGATAATAGAACATTGGAAGAAACTGCCGAGAGTTTTTTAGAGGATCTGGTACAAAGGTATTACATCTTCATTTAATGATTTACACGTGTTGATGTAACGTGCTGGTTTTTATCTTTAAACTAAATTTAATTGAAAAGAAAATAATAGAAAGGAAAATTGTAGGCTTAGGCACCGACATTTTTATTATGTTAGAAGTAAAGTGTCAGAATTATATTTTGGGAAATATAATAAGTAATAACAAACATTGATATTTTAGAAGCATGGGGCTGCGAATTCCGTGATGACACTCTGTTTGCCGAAATTTTTATTAATATCCAAAATAATTAAACAATTTTACAATCTACACCCTGACGCCGAAGAATTCAAAAAATGCCCAAACCAGAGAAAAAAGAAAAATTAAAATATTTCTTTGTGTGTTATTGGAAAAAAATAAAAATATTTTGAATCTGAATTATTGATCTCAGTTCAAAAGTCACTTCTAGGCAAATATAGAAAATATTTGAATTCTTCTATTTTTGAAAAAACAAAAAATGTAATAATGACTTCTCTGACACAAATTTTTTTTCTCTGACAAATAATATTTAAATAACTTAAAGTTTTAGTTTTTTTTCAAAAATAGAAGGATCACAATATTTTATGTATTTACCTAGAAGTGACTTTTGAACCGGGATCAATAACTCAGATTCAAAATATTTTTATTTTTTTTCCAATAACACACAAAGAAATATTTTAATTTTTCTTACAACCGCGAAAAATCCAACCTGAAAAATGTTGATCTGGGTTATTTGTCGCAGTCTTTCTAATAAATTAAATTATATAGTATTTCATTTATTTTCAAAGAAATATATAAAATATTTCTAATATTTCAATACAAAAAATTAAATAAATTATAACATTTTCTGTTTTAAAAAAAACATAGAACCAGGAATATAATTTTCAGTTTTGGAATTCCTAAACCAAAACCGGAAATTTAATTCCCGGTTCTAGAATTCGGAAAACGGAAAATAAATTTCCGGTTTTATGGCATGAAACCGGGAATTTAATCTCCGGTTTGGACAGATTTCGAAATTCCTCTGCCTGGGGTGTAGATTTTGAAATTATTTATTAATTTTGGATATTAATAAAAATTTCGGCTCTGTTTGAGCTAATCATTCGACAAAAAATAAAGAAAAAGTAAATAGCTAGTATCGGATTTGGAGAATTTTTACTGTAGAAAATATTGGAAAAAAATAGCATCTTAATTTTTTTCATGCATAGAAGAATCAATGATAAAAAATTATACAGATCCTGCTATGCATGAAAAATGAAACCAGCTTATTTCAATAAAACTAGCTTATGTACAACATTAAACTAGCATGTTACATCAACATAAAATGATATACACAGCTTATGTATACAATATTAAACTAAATTGTTTTAATACTAACAATTTTCTTTATGATATCTGTAATCATTGTACATAATTTTTTATTTTCATTTTATGCTAGGAGCATGGTTCAAGTAGATGAAAGATCCGATATAGACGGTTCCATCGAAACTCTGCACATACACGATCTACTACGAGATCTTGCTCTCCAAAAAGCCAAGGAGGAAAACTTTCTCCTGGTGTATTCAAATCCAAATGATAAAATGAGCTTGAGCAGGGCACGCCGTGTGGCAATTCACAATCCAGATTGTGATCAACTTATAATGAGCCCAAACCTCCACACTCTTTTGTGCTTTTATGACGGGAGCATGCCGAATTGTTCTAAGCAAAGACTGCTCAAAGTGGTACAAAATGGAGATGGAGATGAAGAGGAGAAGATAATAGAGTTGGGGATGTTTGTGGGATTGACTCAGTTAAGATATCTGAGTCTTAGAGGGAGGGTAAGTGACAACCGTGATCAAGAATTCTTTGAGAAAGTGATAGGCAGAATGAAATTTCTGCAGACCCTTCAAGTCTCATTCTTAAAAACAATTAATGGCGACTACTTTGAGTTTCCTAAGAGTGCATGGAATATCAAGACACTGAGGCATGTCATCTATCACGGCATGGATATAGAACTCCCAGCATCAGCAAAATTAACAAATTTGCAAACTATTGGTGGGGCGTGTGTCACACAATCACGGGAGATAGAGTTACCTCATACACCCAATTTACGTTCATTAAAATTAGAGGCCAAATCATCTCCATCGGAGGCAGTTGTCACTTTTCTATCCACATTAGAACACCTAACTGATCTTACTATAAAGCATGATGATAGTGTACAGGGCATACTTGACATGAGAGGTTTCCCATTTTATAACCATTTACAATCTCTCACACTTAATTACTGGAGCCCCACTAAATCGACCCAGCTGCTTCATGAGGATATGCTCCCCTGTCACCTCATTTATCTCTGTATTGATGGTTACGAGTTCCAGCAGGATATAATGCCAGTATTGGAGAAGCTACGCTGCCTTAAGGTTCTCATCCTTCATAGAGCATTCGAAAGTCAAAAAACCACCTGCTCCTCCGGAAGCTTTAGCCAGTTAGAAGTTTTGTAGATGTCATGGTTATCAATGGAGGAATGGGAGATAGAGGAGGGTGCAATGCCCATTCTTAAAGAACTCGTTATTTGGGGATGTGATGAATTGGGTGTGCCTCAAGGGTTACAATACCTTACCAACCTTCAAAAATTGAGGTGGAGAGGAGTGGATGATTCCAAGGCTGATTTGGTCCGCAATTTATGCCAACATGTCCCTTCAATTGATTTCAGCGAATATTTTAGTCTTCCTATTTAGTATTTGTCATTGTCTTCTCTTATTTTTCTTTTGTTGTATGTGTGCTTTGAATAATTAATTTACTGTCATGTATTTGTTGAAATTGAATCTGAAATCTCGATTGCATATTTTTATTCCCTTTTTCTCGGTCCTTTCTCCTTCTTTTACTGGACCAACAAAATCCGCTAAAATAATATTGGAGAACCTTTTATCTGGAATTGTGCCTATTATATTATGAATTACTTTTTATATTTTTGTTATTAATTATATCATTTTCAGAATGAAATTGAGAAAACAAATAAGATTTTTAAAATCTCAAGGAAATAACAAGAATAAACATAAAATCCACTTCTCATTTTGCCTTTCGTACTATATTTTGAACTAGGATTATTTTTAGAATTTCGTCGTAAAAATCAAACTATGTATTGGAGAAAAAATTTAATTTTAAATCTAATGAAATACAACAGCTAAAAATGCAACTTTAAAAATATATCGAAAATTTTATAGATTATTACTTAATAAAATAATATTATTTTGGACATTAAATTTGGTATACCCTCTTATATTATTTTATCTGCTCAAATTTGAGCACTACACTACATTGATCCTTTTTAACCACTTAGGAGCTGTTTTAAGTTGCTACAATCCCTTGCACCACCTCCTAATAGCACAACTTTGAATGAGATAGGCGGTTGGGGCATCTTACCTACTGGATCGATGTACAATTTTCATAAACCTTTTACTTGACAATTTACTTATGAAATATAGCCAGTAGGTTTTTTGTCTTCGATCACTTTATTTTTTTTTCCGTCAATTACTTTTAATCTATGTTATCCCGATAATTCATATATTGTCCCATATCCGTATCAGATATGTGTTGAATATTGATACATGTCCAATATGCTTCCAATACATATCTGATACGTCATGTGGCGTATCAGATTATTTTAATATATTTGACTAGCCGATACAGTCTCCGATACGTCCCGATACGCCCCCGATATATTTGAATTTATAATGGATGTTATGGAATGTGGATGTGGATCTTTTAAGTTTTAAATTAAATAACTAGTTAAATTTGTTGTAAATTATGATGGTTGAGAGAATGAATGTGTAACTATGCATTTGTTTTTCTACTAAATTTGTAATAATAGAAGTGTTGAATTAATAATATACTTAAAAATACACACGTGCCGTATTTCAGATTTAAAAAAAAATACCGTATCATTGTATCCGATACAATATCTGTTCCTTTATACATGCAACATAACTTTTAATGCATTGAATATCTAAAAAATGTTCACGCATTTATTATACCTTAATTGTAGTCGTAATTGTCTTGGTGAAATTATCTCACAAAAGAAAATATGCAAACTTTTGGGTTGGAGTTCCCAATTAATGCTCCTTGAAGGAAAAAGATTTGCAAATTTTACTATAGTGACAAATGCACATGATCTCTATGTAGGAGGTCATGAGTTCGAAACTCAGATTGGGGAAATCATTCAATCGAGCTTAGCATTCCAGGCGCTAGTATCCATCCCATTCTAAGCCTCAAGACTGCCTCAGCCCTCTCCTCCTCCCGTACCCGATGAACTGATCCCACTCCTCCCGCTCCGTCTTCGTCGCATACGAAAGCAATACGTCTGGTAAACTCTGGAAGGAGGACATTGATCGCAGATGACAAACATCCCTTCTTACCCGTATGCTTCACACATGAAGTCTTTCCTCTCACGTAAAGGAGAGGAATTCAACAGTTGGTTGGTAGGCGCGGTTAAACGTCTTTCTAAACTGGATCTCCAAAAATATCTTAATAGAATAAATCGAGAGAGTCTTATGTTAAACCTGTCACATATAGTGAAGGATGTGGCTATTTTGGAATTAGTCGGCTCCTTCCTGTCCTCGCCTATCATTAATGAAAATGGAAGATAGTTACGGCCGCCGTTAACCGGGGCTTCGGTCGCCAGCTCCCCTGTCATCAGTTCACCAACTTCCTTAACCTTCCGGCACTGCGCCACAACCATCAGAGGGGCACTGCCTACAATTGACCTAAGCTTTTCAGTTGCGAATTCTTCAATTCTCTTGAAAATAGGCGCCACAAGACCACCCGCGGCTGCAGTACCTTTCTACCAGTAGCATTTGAAGACCCATACGTATTGAAGAAAGTGTTACGGCATGGACCGCCTTCTTTCCAGGAGCTCATAAAGGGGGGCTAGCCTGATTCACCAAACCATACAGTTGTATTACAAGAATATTAAATAGTTGGGTGGCTTGACCTACAACCTTTACTAAAAAAAATGAATAATTCTTGCTGAACAAATGTATCACAACATATAATCATAGAAGGAAAAATTGGAATCGGAATTGGAATCGGTTACTTGACTGTGGAATCGGAATCGGATAAATCGGTCATAATCGGCTGAATCGGATCAGAAACTCGGATTTTTTTGCCAGACGTTTGTTTTGTTCGAAATAATAGAACTAAAATTGTAAAAAAATAATTAGGTCAAAACTAATACTAAGACCACTTGTTAACCCCTAAAAAAAGAAAAATAGAAAAAGAATAAAGAAGAAAAACCAAAAGGGAAAAAGGAAACAGTTAAAGAAAAAAATATTGCAAAATAAAATAGACCAAAATGGAGGTTCCCATTAACACATGAAATGGAGTGGGAGAAAGATGGGAATAAAAGTTCTATTCGGAAGCTCTCCTGTCTCTCGTTTAATCAGATAAATGGAGACCACGCCAAGGAGCCCATCATTTCCGAACGAAGGGTCCCATTGTTCAAAAGTATTTGTGCGCCATGTTCATTTTCTATTAATAATCTTTCTTCTTCCTCAGGAAACATCTCCAAAATCAGAAAAATAATCGGAGTTTCGGAGAATTCAGATCCAACAAAAGAATCAGTTTGGAACTAGAAGAACCGATCTAAATCATAGGACTCAGTCTGAAATCGGTGCAAACTCGGCCGATTCGGCCGATTCAACACTGTTCAACCCGGTTTTACCCCTAAAACTCGCTCTCCGGGTAAATCGGTCCAAAATCGGCTCGGTCTGGTCCGATTCCGGTCCAAATCGGCCCATTCCGGTCCGACTCGGCCAAGTTTGCCTTCTATGCATATAATATGGTATCAATGCAACAAATTTTTTGTTTTTTTTTTTTTTGGTTGAAAAGGCCCTTGGGCATTTCATTCATCAGCAGTTAATTACAAACATCTCAGAAACAAGCTTACAAGGTACTAAAGAAAAAATCACCATAAACCCAGCGCCATATCAGATCTATACAGAGCACATATACTGCTGGTACTAAGTAATAACATTCATCACTGATTAGAGAAGAGAGGATATGCGAAACCCATATATGAGAATTGCTCTGTTCGTGCCACATTGGCTAGTATGTGAGCCCTTTCATTCTCCTCCCTTGGTACATAGCTGATGCGGTATCCATTATGCGTCCTGACAAGATTATAAATGCGTACCAGTTCAGCATACGAGCGCCAGTCAGCAGTTTGCAATCCATCCCTGCACCCTTTTTGGTTGAGAAGCCTTACCAGTAACCGTGAGTCCGAGTAAAAGGCACAGCTAACAATTCCCATCTGACATTTGGCAGCCACTGCCAAATTTTTCAAAAAAAAAACAATTCCCATCTGAGCTGCCATCTCAATTGCCAGTAACAGAGCTGTTGTCTCCATGTGAAAAGGTGATACAGCATCATTACTCGATTTCAACTCATACCTGATCAATTTAATTGCCACCAAGTTGGAGAATATATGCAGCACCCCCCCTGTCAAGCATATCAAATGAGCCATGTACCCAGCATTGATGTTGTGTGCATAGCCCCTGCTGTTCAATGCGTACCAGTAGAGACTGTTCTTGTAAAGGCTGCGTATCAGAGCACAAAAGTAAATTACCCATTGACGATTGTTCTGACATGGCCTGCCTTATCAAGTCAATGCAACAAATTTGAGCACTACATTGATAGTTTTATAGTGATACAGGCGGTTGAATCGAAGAGTTCAATTAGGAGCTGTTTTAAGTTGCCTCAATCCCTTGCACCACCTCCTAATAGTGTACCTTACCTACTCTTGGTCAACTTGGCCTTGATGAAACAAAGGCAAGCGATATATATATAATTTTATAATTTTTATTTTTAGTAATTACTGTATAGGGTAACGGGTAAGAATTTTTGGCCTAAAAATTCAAATTTGTAACTTTATAAACTTCATGTATGATAGTAGTCTGACAGAGGGATGCATTTCATCGGAGGTGAAAGTGGGGCCCTTGCCAGAGTAAAAGAATACTTCTGGATCAATGTACAATTTTAAAAGCCTTTTACTTGACAATTTACTTACGAAATATAGCCAGTAGTTAATTTTTCTTCATGTATATGATTTGGTCACAGAATTGATATGCTTTACAGTTGTGAAATTAGGTTGAGAAGAATTGCAAAGAAAGCTGTTTTGTTATTATAATTAAATTTTCTGTGGAATTAAACTTATCCCAAATCACACAAATTTAACAAAAAGAGATTTAAAAGTTTAAATTTTGTTGGTGCACGATAAATTGAAGGTGTATAAAGAAACAAGAAATGGAATACTCGGTCCCGATTAGGGGTGCAAATGGATCGGATATTATCCATCTGGATCCTGATCCGTATCTAGATTTTGGCGGATTCGGATATTCGGATACGGATATGACTTATGTGGATACCGATACCGATACGGTTTTGATTTCAGAAGCGGATACGGATTCGGATACGGATAATATCCGTATCCGTATTTTGTAATATAGCGGATATCCGTTAGCAGGTTTGCCACCCGGTAAGTTTCATGAATTTTTTTTTTTATCGCTGCCCTTCTTCTCTCTATCCAGAACCCTCCTTTCCCCGATTCTCCCTCTGTTCCTTTTCTTGTTCTTCGGTTTGCTAGGTTTCCTTGGGTTGCGATTTAGTCGCTGACCGGGTTGATCTTTTTCTCTCAACAGATCTTGTGGCATCTTCCCCTTCTTTCGTGATTCTGATTTTTTTCTCTCGTTTTTTTCTGTAAATCGGGTTGAGGAAGTTGATTGATTGAATTTTCTCTTCTTCTACCTTTGATTTCTTTATCGGGTTTGAACCCGTTAGCCATGGTTGGCTAATGCTCTTCATGGGTGTTCTTGTGGGCTAAGCTTAGAACCCCTAGGCTGATTTGATTTTCAGTTTTGATTGAAAATTTTAAACACTAGGATTCTTAATACTATGCTCAAATTCTTGCTATGCCGATGCATGGCTATTTGTTTCCTGTTGATTACCTTTGTGTTACTGTGTAGAACTGGTATTGAATTTATGTAACTCTCTCAGATAATGGTACCAGTTGGTTGTGCTTACTGGTGTGCAACATTGGATGTTTCAGGGACTTGAGTTGGGTACTGAGAAAAAAGAACATTAAGAGTGAAAGTTGCAATTAATTTTTCTCAATTGGTAATTAGATTATGTCAGAAAGACTAAATTGCAAAATAGTAATATTTTATCAAACATATAAAAGTTTTATAATGTTTATGACACCATGTATCAGCGGATTTATCCATTTCAAAGCCAACTTATTCATTTCAATAAAATAAAACAAAGACGACAAAATTACATTTTTGCATATTGGATTCTCTGTGTGCTTACTGTACTGTAACACCATTTTATGTTGGTAATTAATTTTATTAATTAGATATATTTTGTAAAACATAACAAAGAAAAAATTATATTGTTTCGCCATAATAATTGAATATCCGAATTATATATGTATTCGTATTCGTATCCGTTTAATATCCGACCTGTATCCGTATCCGTCTATTATCCGAAAAATAAATACGGATACGGATATGGTTTTACCACTATCCGATCCGTATCCAATCCGTTTGCACCCCTACTATTCCTCTAAATTCTCTCCTTGGTTATCTTTTGGCACTATATCTCCACGGTACATCTATGAAGAGGTCCTAATTACTAACAAATATGTACATATAATAAAAATAAGTATTTTAGAATGGTAAAATAAACATTAATGAGAATATTTCAACTCTCCGAGTGCAGTTTAGGTCCGATGGCCATCGGAAATAAATTTGGGTTCGATAAGCATTGGAGCCATCCAATACGCTTTAAAATATGTGTGCATGAATCTCAGAGCGGGGTGCATGTGCACGAATCTTAAAGAACATTGGATGACTCTGATGCCCATCAAACTCAAATTTACTTCCAATGGTTATGGGACCTACATTTTTCTCAATTTGGTGAGTGTGACAGGTTCTGTAGTAGAGGGTTCCGATGGCTCTTTCTGCGTTATATTCATCTCTGGCCCAATTAGCACAGCTCTCCTCTTTTCAATACTGGGCCTGTCTGGCCCAACGCCTAATCTCTCTTCTTCTTTTCCTAACAAAATAAAAATGCTGCTTGGTGGGTAACAGAATATAAAATGAAATACTTTTTCAGCCTAAAAAGATATATATTTCTGCTCAATAATGGTCCATTATTAAATAAATATGCTTCTAAAAAGAGTAAAATGGGTATTTCATAAATTTAAAACGAGTTTTAATATAAAAGACAATAAAATAGGTAAATTTGTGAGTTTTTGAAATTTATAGAGGGAATACCTAATTTCGAAGTTTAGAGAGGGAAATACGTAATTTTATAGTTTGAGGGGGATGAATGAGACTACTGATCACATCTGATCAGTTCAAAATGAAATAAAAAAGAATTGACGAGTGAGTCTGATCGATACCAAGAATTGACAAGTAAAATTTCTGACGACGTGCCCGATAGTGCCTGCCGTACCTATTATTAAGGTCAGATTCTTTTTCTTGTCTTTATTATCTCAGTTTATATAGATATAAATCTGCCTTGAAAAGTCTGAATTGAAACTAGATAATCGTACTTTTCAAATCAACAGTAGTGGAGTAGGAAGCATTCACCGGATACAACCTTGATGACAGAATGATTATGGATGCGCCAGGAAGGCTGGCCCGGAGCTCAACCAATTCGGGTAAAACATAGAGCTTCTCACTGTACTGGGGAGCGGGGGGGGGGGGGGGGGGAGCATGACCGCGTCTTAATAGATAGAATTTTGATGACTGGGGGTAATGACTACCTTTAATAAAGCACTGGATAATATGAGCTAGCAGATGAAGCAAGGCAACTATTCAAAGACGGGATAAATTCAGCTATCAAAGTGGCAGGCAAGGCCGGTGAAAGCAATCAAGCCAAAGCAACATTCCCTCACTCAACTAAAGCTCCTGACCCTAGGAAATAAAACACAATTACCAGTCTGGTCCTATAACTATCCCCTTCCTTCTTCTTATAACGCGAGTGACCCATAGCAAGTTCAAAATGAACCTGAAAAAGATACCAAGTTCAATATGTTTGTCGGTACAAATAGTTCACACCTGACCAGCTTTATTATTTCGAACAAGAATTTCCTATTCGAAATTTATGAATATGGGCTTCGTGAGAAAGAATAGGAGAAGTACGGTGACAACATAGGCTATTCTATTAATATTTCCTATCGAAATAGCCATACCATTATACTTCAAGAATTCAGTTAGGTAAAAATCTCTTGATGAAATAGCTGCTTCGGTTATTTCCTTTACTCCTGTCTGCCACGGGCTCTTGGTCTTGGACTCACTTTCACTGGCTTGGACAAATAAACTACCCACTTGTCAGGTAAGAGTGGTCTTCATAAGCCAGAGGGACTGAAATAAGGCCCCACTTGTCATGTTTAGTGAAAGGCCGAGATTCATGAGCCAACGCTCTTCCCACTCTCCTTCTCTTCTCTGTTTTTGTCCAAATGGAGGCATTCGCCTCCGCCGGTTTCCAGCCCAATTTCTCAATTTCTTGGGCCCTTTTCGATTTCTCCTGGCCCGAGACTCTTTTTCCTTCTGGGTCCAGCGCCCTTCCTTTTTTTTCCTGGCCCAGCGTATTTAGCCCAGCACCTCTTCACCTTCTTCGGCTGAGGGGCAGGTTGTGAGGATTTCAAGCAGCTTGCCCTGGGCCTCAATTTAAACTAAGGTAGGCTTCTTGTCTCCTTTTAAATGACTCTGACCAGAGTATGAATGAGACTACTGATCACATCTGATCAGTTCAAAATGACATATGTTATTTTTTGAGGGTGGTTGGACTGAAAATAAATCTGCTGTGATTCTCGGGGAATCACAGGATCCTGCGATCCCATCTCAACTGTTGGTCTTTCTCGAGATGCGTGCATGAAATTTACTTTTTCAAAAATGTTTCCGAGATCCGCGCACAGAAAAATTTGAACCGTTGATCTCGGAATTTTAGGATCCTGCGATCCATCTCGGAATCGCAGCAGATTCGGACTCGGTTGGACTATATAAAAAGTAAAAAAAAAAAAATTTAATTAAATTTCTACGTGCATAATTACATTTTTGAAGTCATAGGGGTTCACTAATTAGTAATTATTGAAAAAAAAAAACTACTCTAAAAGATATTGAAATTTCTTCTTTTCTTGCAGATGGTTTTACCCTCATTTTCATCACAAAGACTGTATAAAGAAAAAAGATATAAAAAAATTAAAGATGTATCAATCTCAAGTATAGAAAACTGAATATTGTGAAAAAATTTACTGAAAAATCTTAAAAGATGTTTTCTCTCGCTTTTACTTGAAGATCGTATATGCCAAAAGAAAGTCAATTTTTGTTTGAAAAATAATTTGGCTTGTCATAAAAAAAATTTACTCCTTGCTCACGACACACCTAAACATGCCTTATCAAGCTGTATCATGTGTCAGTATCTGTGTTGTGCCCATTGCTGGTATTGTGCAGCACCGGCATGGAACGACACTGCATGTGTTCCGGACATGTCTGAACGTCGCACGCAGAAAAGCAACACGGCACATATGCAATTGCCTAATGAGGACCACTCATTAATTAGTTCTCTGGCTAGTGGTCTATCAATTTTCTCACATTCTAGAAATTTGTGATGCATCGGAAAGCTCCTACACCGGATGAGGGGAAGAATTGGGTTCACTGGGAATTTGGCCTGGCCCTACTTGCCAGTCAGCCGGCGCCTTGCTGGTACAGGTTTCGTACTCTCAATGACAGCAATGCACGGTTCTTCACTCTTATTTCTATGACTGTACAAAATTCATCCATGTGGCATCTGACTCCGGCGTGACAGAGATGCCAAGAGAAAAACGCAAGGTGGCAGGACATGAGAGGGGTTGGAAAAATGTTGTAAAAGGAACTGTGCAGTGTAAGATGGGCTGTTTATTCTTTTATTTATATTTAATAAAAGATGGTTGTGTCAAGCTTTGAGAAATAAAATCAAACTTGTTGTTAACATACTGTCGTTTAAAGATGTTTAAACAGCGGTCAAATTGGTTATCCGGCCGTTAAGTGGCACCATAACTTATTGATCTGTATGTTGAATGTGTATAAATGTGTATAAATGTACATGTTTTTCTACATTTCTGTTACCAAGTATCATTAATTTCTCGAAATAACTTCCAGTACGTACAGTGGTCTTATGTAGCTCTCTAACTTGTATATTCACACGTCAGTATTAGTAATTAAAAAACTAATTTCCTATTAGTATATGCACATTTTAGCATTTTGCAAATAAAAGCAGTAAATTTGCAAAATTATTAATTTGCCCTTGTGATTTCAACAAAAATAATCCTGACATAGCATCTCCCAAAAAGCCTAACTTGTAAAATACTAATTATCAACGAATGTTGGATTATGAAAGAACCTGGTACAGAATATCTTATCTGTATAAACCTTGAAATGGTGAATTAAGGATTTCATAGATAGTTTCATTCGAGATCTTGATATAGGACATATATAGCTTATGATCATTGGGTGGGTGTTGCGGTTCAAATATAAGATTAACTCTGTAATAAAAAAATAATTTAAATATACGGAGCCGTGTACGATGCAGGTACCGTGTATAATTAGCGTTTATGTAGTAGTGTCAAAGTACTAAATTGAATGTTTTGATTTTTCTTTTCATTTGTATTTCATGTCACATAACAGGTTAATTTTATTCAGAGGCCTCTATTTCCAGTGGAGGTCAGAATGAAGCTTTTCTCTTTGGCTTGAATTATTGTGAGGGTTAGAAATTTCTGATAAATGTTATTAAATTACTTGTACGAATACTAATCAGAAACATATCAACTAATCAATACTAAAATCAGTATAGTATAAAGGAAGCAAAATATACGATGAAAGAAACATATATAGCTCCAAAATCACATTCTAGCTCCAAAAACGAGTGAAGCAAAATTTGCTTATGAATAATTGAATGTTTTTGAGGACTATTCAAAACTGGCTCCTCTGTTTTGTTATATATGAATGTCTTATTGCTCTCCAATCTCTATCTTCCAGCTCAGCGTTAATATGGGACAAGAAATTTTTCAACACAATGTCAGCATCACTGTTGAAAACTAGTGGTTATATATGATTGGTTATATATTAAGGTTAGAGTCAATAATTAGGTGCTGCCGTTAGATTTCAGCTGGTCAAGGTTCTACATATCACTCTCCAACCTCTGTCTTCTACTCAGCACCACAAATTGGATGAGAGGTTTTCCATCACAGCTTCAGCTTGGTGGGGCCGAGTGGACCTGTCCCGCAATTATGGAGGAGGAATAATTAAATTTATAATGAAAGAAATTTACAGTTGGGATCTGAGAATAACAACAGATTTATTTCCCTTCTTGACGAAACTTGTTTAGGACATTTTTGGCGACATACACATACATACAAAAATATATAAATATATAGTGAGTGGCTACTCTACTTACATAAGCATATGAGAGCATATGCTTATAAGTCATTTTTGCGTGGTACTATGCATGGAGCGGATCAGTCTGTATTATGGATCAATATGTGCGTTTTCAAAATCCAAACAATTGATCTGAACCGTTGTGCATGATCTCTATATAAAAATGTACTTACAAATTAACTTATATTTTTATATCAACTAAATTTTCTTTTTATCTAATTAAGAAATAGAAAAAGAATATAAAATTTAATTTACAAGTATATTGCTATATAAAGATTATGTTAAACAGTTCAATAATTATTTAAATTTTAAAATTAGAACTATTGATCTATAGTACGGGCCATACTACATTTTCATATGCTCATATCTTTCTAAACGCAATATTAGAAAATTAATTGGGAATAGTTACATGAAATGTTCTTTTCATTTATTTATATGACCTGTAAAAGATCTAAAATTGAAACACCGTCCTCTTTGAATGATTAAAGGACATGGTGACAAATTAGTGTTCATAGCCTTTGCCTCCTCTCAAAAACAAAACGCGTTGAAATTGTCAACAAAATCTCTCTTCTAGAAATCTAACTGATAAAAAAAATAATATAAATGAAGAAATTAAAAAAAATACTAATTAAAAATTAGCGGTGGAGATCTTCTACATGTCGTCAGAATTATTCCCTGGATGGTGACTTGACATGTTAGTTTAATAACCAAAATTCCGGAATTTCTTTTACAAATCATAATTAGAAAAATGAAATCTAGAAAACCAACGTGATGTTTTTCGTTTTTTTTTTTTACAAAAACCATAAGTATACCGAATAGGCTATTCGGTACCTCCCATTTATTTTCAAGGGGTACAAATAGGCTATTCGGTACCATGAAAAAACCACACAGCTAATGGAGAAAAAAGTTGTGGCATGGGGTGGTACGGAATAGACTATTTGGTACTTATGGTTAGAAAGACATTTTTGATGACATATATATATATATATATATAGTACAACTGAGGTGTTTCCTATAGTATTTCAACAATATTCTTCCTGTCTCCAAAATCTATCGAATCGGCTTCAAACAACAAATTCAAACTGTTCAAACCAATCTCCTTGAAAATTAATTGATATGACTTAACTTTCTCTAAATTCCTTTTGCAATTCGTGGCTCACTGTTAGACCTTTATTTCAGAAAAAAAAAATTCAATAATGCAAGGGCTCTGTTGAAAAGTAGCATTTTTATTTTCTTATGCATGAAGGTTCAAGGTTATGTATGCACAATAATTAGAAGGTCATGTTCCAGCTCCAACGTTAACGTCAGCTTAGTTGGGGGTGGACCCATCCCGCACTTATGGAGGAGCAACACACAACTCTATTAATTAATTAATCTTAATTAACAATGCATCAAGCAGTCGGCCAATTCAGACCTTCATTTATATAAGACGTTCCTGCGAGCTTCTTTCTGCTATACTGCACAACAACTCTAATACTCTGCTATCTTCACAAAACATATATCCACTCTCAAATTTCTTTAATACAACAGAGAAGAATTAAGCTGGATGGCTGAGACCATTGTAAATTTGGTGCTCGGCAAGCTGGCTGATGTTCTAGTTAAGGAGGTTTTACACTTATACAGTGTCAATGAGCAAGTTGAGAAAGTCAGCCGTGAACTCAAACGGATTCAGGCGTTTCTCAAAGATGCTGACAGGAAGCCGATAAAAGACGAAAGGCAGAAAAATTGGGTCAAGGAGATTAGAGATATTGCCCATTCTATAGAAGATGCTATAGACACCTTTCTCATGGAGATCCCTCAAAATCCACAAAAGTCATGCCTGTGTGAGGTCATAAAAAACATGCTAAGAGATCCCAGAAATCTACCAGCTGTACACAACCTTGTAAATGAGATAAACCAAATCCTAGAAAAGATGAAAGAGATCGAAGATAGTAGAGTCAGATATGGCATAAATAATTTGGGTGAGGGCAGTACTGGAGATATCAAACTACCCATCAGGCCAACAATACTACCTGATATCGATCCTGATATTGTTGGCTTCAAGGCAGACCAGGACCGCATTGTCAAGGAGTTGCTTGATGAGCCTAAGAGACGTTCGGTGGTCTCAATTTGCGGTACCGGTGGACTCGGAAAGACTACACTTGCACAAAAAGTGTACAATTGGTATGCGCTTTTTAATTTTCTTAATTGTGTCATTACTGTCAATTTAATTCAAATTCACCTTTCTCCCAGTTTTAAATTTTTTCACTAATTTCGTTTATAAAAATTACACACTTTAGTTAAGATAATTAAATTAGAAAACATGGTTAATATATTTGTCTTAATGTAAAACTTGTATTTTATGAGAAAAAGGTCAGATGTGGTCATAATATTTCTCGAGTCCTTAATGTATGATGAATTTAAATAAAGTGCTCTATTAAATTTAAGTTATATATTTATTAGGTGAGATATATGTTTCATGCACCACAAGAAGAGTATATTGGTGTCGTACTTTATAGGTAGAACAATGAATATGTCTTAGACATTAACTAATTTTATAATTCTAGAATGAGATAATGCCATACGAGGCTCATAAACTTTTGACTTGTAACAACTTGGCTCCTTAATTTTCAATTTGGTACTTAATGCTTGATTTAAATAATAAAATGACCATAATATCATTGATAAATTTATCCTTTTTGAAAGATATTTTGTCAGTTGTAGTACACTATTTTAAATAATTAATACTAAAATAGTAATAATTTCTTATTTTATAATGTTTGCTACTTTTCATGTAAAACAAATTTTTTTATCAATTTTATAATTTATGAAACTATATTTTTCCTAATATAAAATAAAATAAACAAAAAATCAAAAATTAAAATGAAAGTCAAAATCTCACGTATTATGAAAGAAGTTATACATCATTCTGCAAATTAAAAATCCATAAATAATAAATATTAAAATATTATAATATATAAACAACCAAGAGTATTATCGGCCAAGGGTCATTTCATACTTGAAATTGTGCTCAAGCTTGTAATTTCTTTTCTCAACTTCATTTGTAGTGTTACCATTACGTAAGGAATTAATGTCCATAGTTGGTAGAAGTACATTAGTTAGGCATTGATCATGCAAAAATTATTTGTTCATCCCGATAATATATATAATATTCTTTCGTCGGCTAGGCCCCTGCCTTGGCTTAATTGGAAATGCAAGTGTTGTTCATTGTATTATTATTTCTTAAGTGTATGTTAAGTTAATATAATTTTGAGGTTTGCGTAAAAAGAGTCTAACATTAATATAATTGTCAATCCACTTTTATATATTATATTGAGTTTGTTAAATTGATTTTAATTGCGTACATGCTTATACATGCATATGATCTGAATTCGCACTTTTACATGGGTTTTATTGACATTGCGCAAGGCTCAACAAGATCAACACCTAGATTTGGAAAGGTCAAGTATTTCAGTAGTCCCGTCAATAGATTTTTGCAACGTCGTGATAAGAACAAAAGAAAATATTTTTTTTTTTTTTTTACACACATTATCCGCTTGTCATCTCCTCCCACACACATCACGGGATTCCCACAAAGGAAGCCCAAACACTGTAACCAATTAAGGTTAATGAAAACAAGGACTAGATCCTGGTTCTTACTCAAAAAAAAAAGAACAAAAAAAAATAAAAGAGAACTAGAAAACCCTTTTGACCCCTGTTGCACACGCAACTATATATATATAGATGTCCCCAGTCTAATGGCCCAACCCTAACTAGATCATAATTTTCAATGTACCCACTTTTCCATATTCACTCATAAGTTTTTATGAAGTCCGTCTTCGCATTTTGGTTATATTAATGTCTAATATAATATTTTATTTTTGCAGTCATGATGTCAAAGGACAATTTGGAATTTGCATATGGGTAGCTATTTCTGAAACATTCGAAGTAATTGATGTTTCGAAGAAGATAGCGCGACAACTTAACCTTGATCAGCAACCAAATGAAACAGAAGTGATTCTTACAGAGATTCACAAATCTCTTAGAGACAAAAAGTACCTCATAGTCCTAGACGATGTCTGGAAAATCGATCTATGGACTCAAATTGGTGTAGCATTCCCAGATAAAAAAAATGGGAGTAGAGTACTTGTAACCACTAGGTTCGCTGATGTTCCTAAGGGAATGGATCACATAAGTGAACCATACATGCTCCAGTGCTTAACTGAGGAGTTAAGCCGAGAGCTTTTGTTAAAAACAGTTTTTCCTAATCATGATTCAAATAAAAGTTCTTTTGATGATCTTTCTGATATCCTAGATCAATTTGTCCGCAAGTGTGGTGGGCTGCCTCTCGCATTGGTGGTTTTAGGTGGTTTCTTATCAAAGAAGCCACGCAGCCATGCTGTTTGGAGTAGCGTGTTCCGGACAATGAGTTGGCATGTCGAAGGAAAAAATTGCAGCAAGATCATAGGCACCAGCTATGAGGACCTGCCATTTGCTCTCAAATCGTGTTTTATGTACTTTGCCGCATTTCCCGAAGACTATCATATTGATGCCATATCCTTACTTCGAATGTGGATTGCAGAGGGCTTCATACCACAAGAAGATAATAGAACATTGGAAGAAACTGCGGAGAGTTTCTTAGAGGATCTCGTACAAAGGTATTATATCTTCATTTAATGATTTACACATGTTGATGTAACGTGCTGGTTTTAATTGAATAGTCTTTAAACTAAATTTTTTAATTGAAAAAAAATAATAGAAAGGAAAATTGTAGGCCCAAGCGCCGACATTTTTATTATGTTAAAAGTTAAGTCTCAGAATTATATTGGGAAATATAATAAGTAATAACAAACATTGATATTTTAGAAGCATGGGGCTGTGAATTCCGTGATGACACTCTGTTTTGCCCAAATTTTTATTATATCCAAAATAATTAAATAATTTTACAATCTACACCCTGACGCCGAAGAAAAAATGTTCAAATCGGAGAAAAAAGAAAAATTAAAATATATCTTTGTGTGTTATTGGAAAAAATAAAAATATTTTGAATCTGAATTATTGATCTCGGTTCAAAGTCACTTCTAGACAAATATAAAAAAAAATTGGAATTCTTCTATTTTTGAAAAAAAATGTAATAATGACTTCTCTGACACAAATGTTTTTCTCTGACAAATAATATTTAAATAACTTAGTTTTAGTTTTTTCAAAAATTGAAGGATCACAATATTTTATGTATTTATCTAGAAGTGACTTTTGAACCGGGATCAATAACTCCAGATTCAAAACATTTTTATTTTTTTTTCAATACCACAAAGAAATATTTTAATTTTTTTACAGCCGCGAAAAATCCGGCCTGAAAAATGTTTATCCGGGTTATTTGTCGCAGTCTTTCTAATAAATCAAATTATATAGTATTCTATCTACTTTCAAAGAAATATATAAAATATTTCTAATATTTCAATACAAAAAATAAATAATTTATAACATTTTTCGTTTTAAAACATAGAACCGGGAATATAATTTCCGGTTTTGGAATTCCAAAACCAAAACCGGAAATTTAATTCCCGGTTCTAGAATTCGGAAACTGGAAAAATAAATTTGGGAATTTAATCTCCGGTTTGGACAGATTTCGAAATTCCTCTACCTGGGGTGTAGATTTTGAAATTATTTATTAATTTTGGATATTAATAAAAATTTCGGCTCTGTTTGAGCTGACCATTCGACAAAAAATAAAGAAAAAGTAAATAGGTAGCAGCGGATTTGGAGAATTTTTTCTGTAAAAAATATTGGAAAAAAATAGTATCTTAATTTTTTCATGCATAGAAGAATCAGTGATAAAAATTATACAGATCCTGCTATGCATGAAAAAATCAAAGTACTTTTTCTGTTTTTCTATTTCTTTATTTCAATAAAACCAGCTTATGTACAAAATTAAACTAGCACGTTACATCAACATAAAATGATATATACACAGCTTATGTATACAACATTAAACTAAATTGTTTTAATCCTAACTATTTTGTTTATGATATCTGTAATCATTGTACTTAATTTTTTTTTTCTCATTTTATGCTAGGAGCATGGTTCAAGTAGATAGTAGATCGGATAAGGATGGTTCCATCGAAACTCTACGCATACACGATCTACTACGAGATCTTGCTCTCCAAAAAGCCAAGGAGGAAAACTTTCTCCTGGTGTATTCAAATCCAAATGATAAAATGAGGTTGAGCAGGGCACGCCGTGTGGCAATTCACAATCCAGATTGTGATCAACTTATAATGAGCCCAAACCTCCACACTCTTTTGTGCTTTTATGATGGGAGCATGCCGAATTGTTCTAAACAAAGACTGCTCAAAGTGGTAAGCCATAATGGAGATGAATGGGAGAACAAAATAGAGTTGGGGATGTTTGTGGGATTGACTCAGTTAAGATATCTGAGTCTTGAAGGGAGGCTAAGTGACAACCGTGATCAAGAATTCTTTGAGAAAGTGATAGGCAGAATGAAATTTCTGCAGACCCTTCATATCCCACGGCTAAAAAGAATTGGTGGCGGCTACATTGAGTTTCCTAAGAGTGCATGGAATATCAAGACACTGAGGCATGTCTCTGACACAGATAATATAGAACTCCCAGCATCAGCAAAATTACCAAATTTGCAAACTACTATTGGTTGGGTGAGGGCCCCACAATCATGGGAGATAGAGTTACCTCATACACCCAATTTACGTTCATTACGATTATGGCCCAAATCCTCTCCATCGAAGGCAAAAGTTGTCACTTTTCTGTCCACATTAGAACACCTGACTAATCTTGGTATAAGGCATGATGAAAGCGTACTGGACAGACTTGACATGAGAGGTTTCCCATTTTATAACCATTTACAATCTCTCTCACTTCATTACCTTAGCCCCACTAAATGGACCCAGCTGCTTCATGAGGATATGCTCCCCTGTCACCTCATTTATCTCGAAATTAGGGGTTACATGTTCCAGCAGGATATAATGCCAGTATTGGAGAAGCTACGCTGCCTTAAGGTTCTCATCCTTGATAGAGCATTCGAAAGTCAAAAAACCACCTGCTCCTCCAGAAGCTTTAGCCAGTTAGAAGTTTTGAAGATGTCATGGTTATGGATGGAGGAATGGGAGATAGAGGATGGTGCAATGCCCATTCTTAAAGAACTCGAGATTTCTTTTTGTTGTCAAGAATTGGGTGTGCCTCAAGGGTTACAATACCTTACCAACCTTCAAAAATTGGAGTGGCGAGATGCGGGTAATTCCAAGGCTGATTTGGTCCGCAATTTATGCCAACATGTCCCTTCAATTGTTTTGGAGTACCCATCTGGTTATTGGTCGTCCGAGTAGAGCCATGGACTCCAGTGCATAGTTTAGTCTTCCTATTTAATACATGTCATTGTTTTCTCTTATGTATCATTAATTTTTCCTATTGGATAAATAGAAGAACATTGTTCCTATTTAATATATACATGTCCCTTCAATTGTTTTCGAGTGAATATTTTAGTCTTCCTATTTAGTATTTGTCATTGTCTTCTCTTATTTTTCTTTTGTTGTATGTGTGCTTTGAATAATTAATTTACTGTCATTGCATATTTTTATTCCCTTTTTCTCGGTCCATTCTCCTTCTTTTACTGGACCAACAAAATCCGCTAAAATAATATTGGAGAACCTTTCAAGGTATCTAATTGTAGTCTTGGTCAAACAAGTATTTCTTAATTATCTTTAAAAAGTTGCTCGGATATGGTTTATCTGGAATTGTGCCTATTATATTATGAATTACTTTTTATATTTTTCTTATTAATTATATCATTTTCAGAATGAAATTGAGAAAACAAATAAGATTTTTAAAATCTCAAGGAAATAACAAGAATAAACATAAAATTCACTTCTCATTTTGCCTTTCGTACTATATTTTGAACTAGGTTTATTTTTGGAATTTCGTCTTAAAAATCAACCTATGTATTGAAGAAAGAATTTAATTTTAAATAGAATGAATTACAACAGCTAAAATTGCTACTTTAAAAAATATATCGAAAATTTTATAGATAATTCCTTAATAAAATAATAATATTTTGGACATTAAATTTTGTATCCACTGGCCTACACATTGTGAATAATTCTTATTAAAATTATATATAATTTTCAGTCATATTGTTAAATTTGATAATAATAAATGATTGATTAAAACATCGAAATTATTTGATTACCTGACATAATTTAGAGGTATTGAAACTCAATTACTTTTATGGAGTATCAATTTTGATGCATATAAATAAAGATGAACTTAAATTTGTTTATATACAGGGAGGTCCTATCAGAATAATCAGAATATTTAAATGTAAATACCAATAGCAAATTTGAAATTTTGGATTCAAAACAATAAGAACTTGAGCGTCATGTACCTTCTATTTTTTAAGGGCAAGAAGGTACTATTTTATTTCTTTACAAGTATAACATGAGAGTGTTACAAAATTTAAATTTGTTGGGACCCAAATGAGTTATTTTTGCAAGAGGGATTTATCTGTTACTATGCATGCATATTGCATATTGGTTCATACTATAGATTCATATTTTTATTTCTAAAATTCAAACAATTGATCTAAACCGTTTAACATGATTTCAATATAAAAATATATTTGTCCAACTTTTAAGTTTTTTAGAATTTTTTACTATTTTTTTAGATAGGTAGAATATCACTTGATCTAAAGATTAGAGATCATTCAAAAGTAGTGATTTTCTATTCATCTAAAAAATAAAAAATTCTAAAAAATGTAAAATATATATTAGTAATTTTTTTAATATATTTAGCAATTTAGATTGAATATTTAAATTTTAAAAGCAGAGATATCAAGTCATAGTGGGGACTAATCTGCCCACAGCCTTACTCGGAATCCATATCTTATGAGAACAAAATATATCTGTTGAGATTCTTAATTACCGTCCGATCTTTAATATCAGTGCGGATTCTGATCTAACACCATTTTGTGCACACGTGGCACCACTCTGAGCTCTTCCCTCCTTTTCCAACAATTAATGACAACTTAATTTCTCTCTCTTCCTTCAAAAATTTCTAAAGATAAACGGCAATGGCGCTACGCCTACTCCCTGTCCCTTCTCTCTCTCTTTCAAAATCTCTCTTTCTAAAGACCAAATTCCAGTTCCAATTCAAGCCCTGTCTAAGTCTAACCATGAGTAGTCTACCCAGTATTTCTTCCCGGAAATACTACATGGTACCCGGAATTACCCCCGAAGAGGTCTCAATTGCGTCAGAGGAGGCGTTTAAGCGGTATGAGAACCCCAATTTGAAGAGAAATGGTAATGGGGTGGTGATAGTATGGTTCAGAATTATCTACATGTACTTGATAATGAGGCACTGATCACAGGTTGGGCTGCATCGGAATTCGTGCTGCCAGTATATTGTGTGGACCCGCGATTGTTCGGTACGACGCATTATTTTGGATTCACAAAAACTGGAGGTATTTGTCATTGTCTTCTCTTATTTTTCTTTTGTTGTATGTGTGCTTTGAATAATTAATTATTTTTCTTTTGTTCGGTACAACGCATTATTTTGGATTCACAAAAACTAAAGAAGGATTGTTCGGTATTACGAGATCTTGCTCTCCAAAAAGCCAAGGAGGAAAACTTTCTCCTGGTGTATTCAAATCCAAATAATAAAATGAGCTTGAGCAGGGCACGCCGTGTGGCAATTCACAATCCAGATTGTGATCAACTTATAATGAGTCCAAACCTCCGCACTCTTTTGTGCTTTTATGAGGGGAGCATGCCGAATTGTTCTAAGCAAAGACTGCTCAAAGTGGTAAGCATTGGAGAGAAAGAGGAGAACATAATAGAGTTGGGGATGTTTGTGGGATTGACTCAGTTAAGATATCTGAGTCTTGGAGGGAGGGTAAGTGACAACCGTGATCAAGAATTCTTTGAGAAAGTGATAGGCAGAATGAAATTTCTGCAGACCCTTCAAGTCTCATGGCTAAAAACAATTAATGGCGACTACTTTGAGTTTCCTAAGAGTGCATGGAATATCAAGACACTGAGGCATGTCTCTAACTCTGATTTGGAACTCCCAGCATCAGCAAAATTACCAAATTTGCAAACTATTGGTTGGGTGAGGGCCACACAATCATGGGAGATAGAGTTACCTCATACACCCAATTTAGGTTCATTACCATTAGATGCCAGATCATCTCCATCGAAGGCAGTTGTCACTTTCCTATCCACATTAGAACACCTAACTAATCTCTTTCTAAAGACCAAATTCCAGTTCCAATTCAAGCCCTGCCTAAGTCTAACCATGGGTAGTCTACCCAGTATTTCTTCCCGGAAATACTACATGGTACCCGAATTACCCCCGAGAGGTCTCAATTGCATCAGGGGAGGCGTTGAAGCGGTATGAGAACCCCAATTTGAAGAGAAATGGTAATGGGTGGTGATAGAATGGTTCAGAAATGATCTACGTGTACTTGATGATGAGGCAATGATCACAGGTTGGGCAGCATCGGAATTCGTGTTGCCGGTATATTGTGTGGACCCGCGATTGTTCAGTACCACGCATTATTTGGGATTCACAAAAACTGGAGGTATCCTGTAATTACGGCTTATAGATTTAATTATGATAATTTAGTTGATTTGAGTTGCTATAATATGAGGTCAAGGTAATGCTCAATTTTGGGTAAATATTTTAACAGAGTACTTTTGGCTTCATGCAACTCACAGACTATAGAATCAAAACAGAAGTGAATATGGTTCATGCGCTGCATGAAGCAAAAAACTGCTCTGTTAAAACAATTATGTTAAACTGCATGCTCTGTTAAAATATTTCAATTATAATAATGTAATTGAATTATTGAATACATTTTGTGACATAAATATATACAATTAATTATGTTTCTGTAATTGTTTTTATTATGAACGAGAAGAATTTGAGCACTTTCTTGTTTATGTGCAAGTTTATAATAGAATAGTGTATTATATTTACAATGTGGGCCCCACACAATAGCCACCAGATGAAAATTTGGCCGAAATTTTTATTTATACCCTAAGAAAAAGAAAAGAAAAAAATTCCAAACCTGTCTTAAATTAATTTGCTCAAATTGCAAGTAATTGTAAAAGAAATATTGCAAGTATATAATAATTAATCACACAGCACCTGTGAAGCAATTTTTCTCCATGAACTCTCCTCTAGCACTATCTGTGACCACATCAACATTATACAATATGACCATCATGAAAACATAGCACAAGAACACCAAAACGGGACCCACAATCCAGAACAAAAGAGGCATGGCAACAAAAAACAGTCTATTTCCAATAGTATTCAGACCAAATCCTTTTCCCAAAAGCCCACAAACATACTCAACCGTCACGGGGTTATTATCGTCATTTCCTCGAGGAACATTGACGAGAAAACCAAACTGTCCGAAGAACCTTATGGAGAGAGAATAGCACAAGAAAGCAAAGAGAAAGATGGTGAGAAGCGACAAGTATTTTATGGCCATCACGTGCTCGTCACGTGATCCGTAAATTGTGGTGTTAAGAGGCTTCTTTATAGTGTATGTGCTACTGAGCAATGCGGCGAGGCCAGTTGAGAGAACGACTGAAGTGGAGGCCATTAGTATGGATCCCATGAGTGCATTCCTCAGTGATTGCACTGCTAACATGTCTTTCTTGTTGTTGTCCTAATTCATTATATACATTATATCAATGTGAAAAAAAGAAAAGTATATATTAAATTTAAAGAGTTGATGCAAAGATGAGTAGGTACCTTGACTATGGTTAAGACCCAAGATCGTTGCAAGTTAAATTGCAAACCCACATATGTCTGGTGTGGTTGGGTTTTGACCTTCTGCCACAACCAGAGATGGTATGACACAGACATAAGAAACCCTAATGGTACCAAAGTCATGTCAAGGCAGTACCAATTCATCCTCAGTTCATCCATTGATCTCTCTCTCATTCTACTCTATACTCCCTCTTCCTATCTATATATCTCTCTGTGCATGTTGAACCAATCTCTTGATTCTTGAACATATATATATATATATTACAAGTGCTATATATATTATATTATTTATTATAAAGTAGCTAGTGCTGACTTTTGTTGGGTGCGGACTAGTGGTTTGCTCTCGGGTACCTCGGGCCGGGCAGGGCAAAATCCGGGACGGGTAGTGGGCACAACGGGTACGTGTACAACGGGTACCCGGGTACAACGGGCACGGGTAGACGGGTTTTTTTTTTGAAAAAGTCTGCCCTGCCCGTCTCGGGTTCCCGGGTAGACGGGTTTTTTTTTTTTTTTTTCTGTTTTCTGTTTTGTTTTCTGTTTTTTTTTTCTTATTTTTTTTACAGTGTCGTACGAATATTATTACGTGTTTATAATTCGACTTTTAAAATCTGAATAGTTCAATATCAAATATTGTATATATATATACATAAAATTATCAAGTCACATCTTTATAATTCCTAAATAAATAAAATTTGTAATTTATATATAAAAATTATTTGTGCGAAATTTGTATATTTATTCGGCTAAGTACAAGTCTAATTATTTATTTCTTTACATGAGTAATTTTATTTTATTTTCAAACTCTCATTCTAATTATATAGTTTCATAATTTATTTATATCTCGAAATTTGTAGTTTACATTTTAAATTGATAATATATTTTGTAAAACGTCCATTTTAAATTGATAATATATTTTCTAAACGTTCATTTATTTTTAATAGGTTAAATAAAATATAAATCAAAAATATCTTAAATCAATTACTTTAAAACAATAAAACCTATTCAAAAAATTTCTTAAATCAATTACTTTAAAATTAAATAGAATGGGAAAAAAAACCACGAAATTTGACAATTATATAAAAACCTGTCAGAAAGCAAGACAAAAAACTGGTTATCAGGGTCTTCAAGTGCATTTGCTAAAAGCCTCTTCTCTGCATCCACCATAGAAATCTTTCCCCATACCACCTAAATTTCATATAACATAATATAACAGAAAAATTAAGTAAAGCTGTCCCCAAAAAGACATCAGAAAAATTTTACTTCCATAAGAAATGAAAAGAAAAGGCACCTTGTCACTGCGAATGTCTCGGCCAATAAACAAAGGACTAACATGCACAGGTTTCTCTCTTGAAGCATGTACATAGATACTGAATCTCCCCTCACAATTTCGTGGAGATTCAGAATCTTTTATCACATTTAACTGATCATTTAGAACATTTCGTGGATTTTCAGAATCTTTTATCACAATTATAACCACTCAAGATTTACCAAACCAAATTGAAAACAACCAATATGTCCCAGTTCAAGCAAAGGCAACAAGCAATTGAACTGTAGAGCAAGAACATAAAAAAAATTTGACAGTACCAGAACTAAACCCTAAAATTATTATGAGATTATCCAGGGGTGGAGCCAGACTTTTTATTCTAAATTTAACCCGATAGTTTACCATTTCGTGGATTTTCATAATCTTTTATCAGAATTATAAAGAACACTAAAAAGAACTGGGTAACCAGAACTGAACCCTAAAATTATTATGAGATTTATCTAGAAAAAAAAGAACTAACCGAGAAAAACCTCTCCCATAACTTCTCAAATGGTAGAGAACCGGGGCTGAGAAACATAAATGCAATCTTAGCAGTTCTTGGTTTGACCATAGGCATCGTCAGAATGTCTCGCGTGATGACACTCGCCACTAACTCCTCGTCAGTTTTTTCTCTGGAGGGCCGTGCCGGTAACCAGTCTTTGAAAGGCGTGCACATGCTAGAGGCAAAGAAGTAACATGCCGAGTAGCGCCTTGGAGGGTAGACGTAGGCCCCAATCAGAGAGAAGCACACCAGTGCCAGTAGAACCATAATCCACATTGGCCGCTTGGTCTGGAAGCTGCGGTGGGGCCGGGTCCCGTTTGTCAGCATTAATGCTACGTCTTTTGGGGCCCGCTGCCACACCTGAGATACCTTCATGCTGATGTGTCGATTGATTGGTTTAAGTGATTTAGTTTAGTTAAGCTATATATTACTCCCACTTATAATTCCTTTTTTTCTTTCTTTCTTTGTTTCTTTTTGGTTTTTTTTACGGAAGTCGCACTTCCATTGGACGCCAACAAGGATAAGTTAATAATGGAGCTCTGTAAAATTAAATGGCAAATAATTCAATCAGATAAATAGATATGAAATCGTGTTTGCAACTCCTCTCATGATTCAATTTTCCAGAAGTCAACTCTAGAAACAAAGTAAGGAACTTTAACCTAATTTTGGGGATAATAGGAAATGAGCCAAAGACCTTGATATTCAAAACAAATCCAAGATTCAGGATAAGAATCATAAAGCAATACTTTTGTTTTTATGTGAAAATCAAAGTACCAATAACATGTTTTCAATTTACCTAGGTTCTAAGTTGGCCAATTACAGATAAACTTGTATTGAAATCCAAATCTTAGAGAAAAGGAAAAGATTGGTTACCTTCAATTGAAGAGCTGGCAATAGTAGCTACCTCTCTCCTCTATTTATATCTATATTATATTATATAAAGCCCCCTGAGAAAACAAAAAATGACAAATAATCAGCTAAAATCAGAAATAATCGAAATATGATGAATGTCGATGAAAGAAAAGCAAGAATTTTTGTAATTCCATGGCAGATCAAATCAAATCGATACAAAAAAAAAACAAGAGAATGCAAAGTAATTACCTGGTATTGGTCAGCTGGCAAATAGATCAGAGAAGCGCGACAATGTCGAAAGAAGATCTAAAGGATCCTTTGTTAATATGCGAACTAGTCAAGGTTGTACCTCTCTCTTTCTCTGAGAAGAAGAAGAAGAAGGGTAGAGAGAGAGAGAGAGAGAGAGGTGGATTTGAACGGGCTAATGGAAAAACTAAGCTGCTCAAATAATATTTTTTTATTTGCAACTTTTCTACAAGTTTTGTGCGTATAAAGCGGGAGGAAAGGAAGAAGGAATTATTTATTTATTTTATAATGGCAATTAATTAATTAATCTCACTCTGGATGGAAGGAAGGAAGGAAAGGAAGGAGAGAGGGAGATGCATTTTGGCTGATTTAGTCAAAAATGAAGGGGTTAAGTGGAAAGAGGGGAATTTATTTCTTCTAGCAACTATTGGCTATCATTTGTTCTTAGAAACGACAAGGTCCGATGCCCATTGGACCTACTTTTGGGTCCAATGGGTTCCAAAACCGTCCGATTTGATTTAAAATCCGTGCGCGCAAATATTAATTCAGAATCACACGAATATTAAAGTGGTGTACACGGATCGGACGGTCCTTCAGCCCACCAAACCTAAAGTAGGTCCAATAGGCATCGGACCTACTCCGTAGTTTTTCCTTCTATGCGCGCCTTGTCTCTGTTTCTCTGGATGGCGATACTCTCAAGTAAGACAAATTGTGCGTTTAGATCTGGACCAATCCGACCCGAGATAGAATGCACGGGACCCTTCAATATTCGTGCCCAAACAGATCTGACGGTTCTGATCTAAAATTAAATTTGAGTTACTTTAGGTGATTATATGAATTCAGTTGCTGGACGCCTCGTCTCCGACGCAGAAAAATTAATTGTTTGCACCTGGAGCACACCGTACATGAAATTCTCATCACCCATGTAATTGTAATGGAAGAAAATGATAAAAAGAGAAAGTGACAGAATTGCCCACCAAGAAACACAAGTGTTGCCAGATTAGTAACCAAGGTTATTTTTGTCATTTTTCTCCAAATATTACCATTGATAACAAGATAACGTAGCCATGAAAACTTCAAATGCAATCAATTGAATTGAATTGTATTTAGTTTGAAACAAAGAAAGAAAGAAAGTGTTGGTCAACATGACAATTTATCTGAGATCTTATGTGGCAGCCTACCTCAAACTATAAAGACCTGTTACTTTCATGCGCCGCTAAATATCTTCGGTAGATGTACCCTTAAAAGCATTGAGCATTGTCATTGTTAATATTTCTAAAAAAGGTTGTTTGATGGTCTAATTTTGTACATTGCCAAAACGCAAGTCACTATTAAATTATTAATGATTAGAACAATATGATAATGAAATTGAGGGTCGTTATCAAAATTCAAAAACCTTGTTACCGACATTGACAAAGCGTCAAATATCTCTCTTCATTATAACCTTGCAAGGTTTTATGGTAATTTGGTTCAAATTAAAGAGAGCAGCTTGGGTCCAATGTCCATCGATGACCGTCCAATTTGCTTTAAGATTCGCACTTGTAACTTTCGCGTCTGCTTTAAAATTTATGCGCACGAATTTTAAAGCAGATCGGACGGTCCCATCGGACCCAAGCTGCCCTACAAATTAAAGAGTTTAAAAGGCATTCAAACGAGTAAACCTAAGCTAGTAAAGCATAAAATTCATATATAATTTTTTTATTTCACACTGAGTTGTCAAACGAAATGTAAAAAAAAAAAATGAAATTTAGTTCGTATGTAGTGTTTACTGTCATAGATAAAGATTTATTTTTCAATTTTTCTTTTTCAAATAGATTAATTTAACTTGTGTTTTAAACTGTCGAACAGTGTAAATCATAAAAATAAGAGGGTTCCAATACCTCATGTTTTTCATACCTCATGGTTTATATCTTTATTTTTGAAGTCCAAACTGTCGATCCGAACTGTTCAACATGATATCCGTACTAAAATATGCTTGGAGACCAAATTTTATTAATTTTTTTTATTTTTAAAGATAGATACAACACTGTTTTTGAACGGATAAAATTTTGTACCTATCTTAAGAAATAGTAAAAAAAATTCAAAAATTATAAAATTTCATCTCCGAGCATATTTTAATATGGATATCATGTTGAACAGTTCGGATCGACAGTTTGAACTTTAAAAACGAAAATATAAAATATGACACATAATAAGATATGGAAGGCATGAGATATTGAAACTCTCCTTAAAAAATAAAATGAAATAAGTAATTTAATCACCTTCAAATTTAAGTAGCCACCGAATATGACTAGATTATACAATATTTTAGGCAACTTTAGATTTGCCTATTTGAGGTCTTTTTATGTCAACAAGGAATTAATTTAATGGTGTAGTTTTCTCGTAGATATTTCTTGAATAAGAAAGAAACCGTGTCGTGTTCTCTCTGAATTCAATTTGAACTGACCGGATCAGATTTTGGGCTCTTTTTGAATCGGTCAAAATATTTTCCCATCCAAAAAAGAACAAAGAATGCATTTACAGATCAACATCAAAATATTTTTCATAAAATTAATTATATAATGAGGAGGGTTCCAATATCTCATGTTTTTCATACCTCATTATACTTTATATTTCATGTTTTCGTTTCCAAAGTCCAAACTGTCGATCTGAACCGTTCAACATGATATCCATAGTAAAATATGTCTTGGAGATGAAATTTTTTAATTTTTGAATTTTTTTTTACTATTTTTTAAAATAGGTACAAAATCACTGTTTGTAGACCGTTCAACAACAGTGATTTTTTACCCATCTTAAAAAATAGTAAAAAAATTCCAAAAAAATATAAAATTTCATACTCCAAGTATGTTTTAATATGGATATCATGTTGAACGGTTCAGATTGACAGTTTGAATTTTGAAAACAAAAATATGAAATATGAAGTATAAACCCTCCTTTTGTATAATGCATGAAACATATACATATTTTATATGAGAACATAAAAAATTAAAATAAAAGCCACTATCATTCCATCCAGATAGGTAACATGCATTTATTCGTTGTTGTACTAAACAAATGGAATATATGTGAATATACATGTTTAAAGATAAAATGTGCAATTTTATGGAGCATGCATGTGGTGAACCCTAAACCTTATCATTAGAGATACTAATACATAATTAATTAGTCAAACTTGTTTGAAACAATACATCAATCAATCAATCATCAATTAATTAATTAATAAATATGTATTACATGCTTTTCATATCCAATTTCTCGCCTATTTGCATTGAGGTTGACATTCATAAAAAGGTACAGATTTTTATATCCCAAATTGGCACCTGTGAATATTAAAATTAAAACATAGATGTACCTAGTTTAAATTTATTTAAATTTTATCAAAGGTTTAAATAGCATTTATCGCGTCATATATAGCGGAACGGCTGAAAAAACGGCACTATGGCCATATAGCGCTGCTATAGCGCGAAATAGCGCTCTATAGCGGCGCTATATGGCCATAGCGTCATAGCTTTTTTGGTCAAAAACGCTATAGCGGCGCTATAGCGCGCTATTTAGAACATTGAATTTTATATATACATGTTTATTTATTTAAATGTAGGGTCGGAGTGAAAATATTTAGTAGGATGGGACAATTTTTACTTTTTTTAGGATGAAATATAATTTTATAATTCATTTGAATATTAAGTTTATTTTTATAATTTTTTTTAGAAAAATACAGAAATATATTTTTGAAATTTTTGTGAGCCGACGATACAAGGGTCCGATGATTCCATGATTTCGTGCATGTTTAAGAGTGTGTTTAGTTGTCACATGATTGTGTGAGATATAATTTTTCAGGTACAAAAACCCGCAAATTAATATACTGAAACCCCTGCCCATAGGTATGTCCGAGAATGGTTATGGAAATATGATGAAATAAATGTTCGAATGTACAATTTTTTTTGTGGGAAATTCTAATTTGAGAAAGATATTCATGAAAACTGTATTTTTTTTTAAAGATTTGTTATCAATACTAATTTGTGATAAATAGTTATTAATAATTTTGTGATCAATTTTAATAATCTAGTTTGACAATAATTAACATATAATAAAATTTAGAAAAATAAAAATTGGTGAGGAATTATGTGGCTTGTTTCCATTGGTGAGCAACTAGGCCTATGGCCTATTTAGTGATGCATGACAATTCCATTTCTTGGACTTGGACATGATGTCAATTTATCAAGCACACATCATTGAAACATTAATATATATATATATATAGAGAGTATGGCTAATGTGCTTCTGGAAGCATTTCGGCCTCGTGCTTCCGGGGGCATATCTTAGTGTTTGATGTTGAAACAACAAATGCAAACCATTAGATGTGATCTCTATATTAAAATCTGCTTGGAGACCAAATTTTACATTTTTTAGAATTTTTTTTACTATTTATTAAGCCATTTGAAAATTTCAGATCTGGGTGAACAGTAAAAACAGCTTGGACCATATGATCTGAAATTTTCAAAGTGGCTTAATAAATAGTAAAAAAATTCCAAAAAATGTAAAATTTGGTCTCCAGACAGATTTTAATATAGAGATCACATCTAACGGTTTTCATTTGTTGTTTGAACATCAAACACTAAGATATGCCCCCGGAAGCATATCGCTGAAGTTCTAGAGGAAGCACGTTAGCCATACTCTATATATATAATTATAATTATAATAATCAAACATGTCAAATTATGATTGTCTATTCTTATCATCTTATGGTAGTTGGTTCATAGATGAGATGGTAGTGGACAAAGTTGACATTTTCATTTAATGTTTATAAAGAAATTAAAGCATCAATATTTCCAATTAACTTCCTTTCACTTTTAAAATTTTATATTCATATTGGTAATTAAAGAGATTATATCACTTGTGAACTATATTGACTTCAATAATTTGAATTCGTTGTTTGAAGTGAATATTATATGGTTTAGAGTGAATTACTAAGAGACTTGATAAGTTTAAAAACACACTAACTTTATTATTTTGTTGTTATAAATTATTATTATTATTATTATTATTATTAATATAACATAAATCATATTACAACATAAAAAAATAAAATTATTATTTTCAATGATGCCATGATGGAGATTTGTTTGCCCAAAATGGCCAATATTTTATTTGCCAAAAGTTGGTGGAAAAAGTAGTGGAGATCATGACAAGGCTTTCTTCTACCAATCACTTCTCAACCAGTCAAAATTAAAGTTCACTTCAGATTTCTCTAGAAATGTTTGGATTTGGTAATTTTAAATACTTTGATGTTCAGATTTCTCTACGAATTATTCGGGTTCGGTTCGACGGGTCAAAAATTTGTGATTTAGAAATAATTCGAGTATAATTCAGAAATGATTTGGAATTATACATTGGTTCGGACCGGAGATCTCAGTCCCACAAAAAAAAAACCAAAAAAATAATAAAAAAACAATAAAAATATAACGAATAATTCGTAAAATTCGTGAATAATTCGGTAAAAATTCAGTCAACCAAATAATTTGATAAAAATCTAGTCAACCGAATAATTCATCGTTCGGTTTGCCGACACTAAAAAAATAAATTATTCGCAAATAATTCACAAATCTTATCACTATGGTACACATACATTACAATGACACTTAATATTTCTATCTAACAATATGGTAACTTTTAAATTATGCTATACACCATACATTATTATTATTATTATTATTTTGGTAAAAATGAGATTAAGTTTTCAAAAAATTTAAATATTCTTAAGAAAATTTTCATACAGATTTTGAACCAGCAACATTCTGTATGAAAGTATTGCCTAAGCCGCTAGATCAAAAGTTGATTCCCCTACGCAAAATATTATTAAAACTTGTTCTTGAACTAATGCGTTTGATAATTCAAAATAAATTTAAAGGATCTAAAATGCATTAAGTTTAGTTTCAAAATTAAGTTTTCTTTTTTCTTAATTTTTTGGTCAATATATATAGCAATAATTTCGTTTTCATATAATTATAGCCTAACTTGGATAAATTGAACAACATGAATACTATATGTATTTTCTTTTTAGTAAAAAGAAGGATTCATGTTTCTCTTTTTTTCATAAATCTTAGTTGGTGTTTAAATCCGAATATGTAATATTTTCTTACTTAATTATTATGTTAGAGGTGATTTTGGTAATACTTAATGCATTGGTTAACTTGACAAAATGTTAGTTGTATCCATAAAATTAAATGTGATTAATTTGGTAGCTCACATGGTAAATTATTAAAATTGCATTTTTTTTAAGAGGTCATGATTTCAAATGTTCGTGAACACAAATATAAATGCAGAATTTGTGTATCTTTCCCATTTAATTTGGAAATCTTGATTTTAAAACTAATTTTAACATCTCACCACTTAAATACCAAGCGAGTGTTTATGTAAATCTAAAAATTTCATTAAACTTGCAAAAAAAAAAAAAAAATACAATTTTTGCAGATCTTGAGCTAATTAATCATAGGAATGCTTAGCTATCCTTATAATTTTAAAATTTTAATTATTTATATATTGAAATTTAATTGATTTTTTTTTAAGTTTTTACATAGGTTAGCTAGCCTCCTTTATAAAATGTTATATGTATTTTTTAGCTTAATGATTAAAATTTTAATTTTTGATTGTGGAGACTTATGTTTAAATTCCACCTATAATATTTTGTAGATTTATGTTTCAACCTTTCAATCTAAATTTTTTAGTTTCGTCTCTAGATTTCTGTGCTTATAAAAATCATAAATGGTTGAATATTTGGGCATCATGAAGCAATGATTAAAGAGTCCAGCTAGTATGACATCAGCCTCATATGATACCAACAAAATTTATTGGAAAGATTTCAAACGACTAATCCAAACCGTTCAAACCGATTTACTTTATGAGTGATGCGTTTACATGTAATTTTTTATTTTTTCGAGTTATTTTAGTACCAAGTCAAGCAGTTAAAAATGTTGAAAAATGAATGTATTAAAATTAACTTAAAAACTCTCACATTTGACCACTTAACTTGGTACTAGATAAACTTAAAAAAATATAAATTTTGCATGTAAACATAGAACTAATGAAATTTATCAGTTTGAACGGTTTGAATTCACCGTTTGAAATCAATTCGATATTTTTTGGAGTTGGTGTTATATATGCTAAAATGACACTGATGTCATACTATTTAGTGGTGATTTGTGAAGTACATGTACTCAGCGACTCACCGTGACTTATTAGGACAAGTATCCTCTCCATTACTGTAAAAGATTCCCTTCACTTTACGGTTTGAGATTAATTCCCAACTGCTTTGGGATTCGGGCTGACAGAGGGGGCAGTATTATTGGGCTTTGAGATTCGTGCCAAGTTAAAAAGAACGGTCCAGATCAAGTAATTGTAAAAGAATCTCTGAATTCTGACTTATTTGCCGTCTTGCATTCAATTAAAAAAATTTAATAAGAATACAACGTGTAAATGTAATCCTTCTTTATGTATCTTACATGCATGTAACCTTCTTTTTAAATTGTTATCCTTTCATCTGGCCATGTCGTGTTGGTGCGTATTAGATAATTAAAGCCTACTAATTAATACTTGTAGCTAGATACTAAATTTTGTTACCATATGAAAATAATATATCGATTCTAAATTTAATTATAATAATTATTGCATAATATGTAGGTTAACCATTTTTCCATTAATAAACACTTTTCTGTAAGCTGTCCATTGAAAATTTGAAATGGAAGTAATGCTCTAGTAATGCTTGGTCGGTGTGCATGTATGGGTTATCTTATATATATATATATATGGAGAGGATTTGATTAACAAGCAGTATGATTTTAAATGGACCTAATTATTATATATAATATAACAATCAATCATAAAATGAAATGGAGATAGATCTCAGTTTGCTTTTTTAATGGAGGTGGTCGCCTTTGCCATAAACCATGTAACAAAAAGTTAGATGAATGAAATATTAATTGGTGGGTAGTTGTATCCCTTCAATGTTGTACAATCCAAAGAGAGAAGCTAGCTATCATCCAAAGGAGATATATGAGTTTATCTTTCCATAAAGGCCTCTATGAATTTCTAACTAGGATTGATCCCAATTCTGATCAAATTCAACATTTGAGGTACTGTAGAGCATACTTAATTAAGTCTTGTTTAGCCTCAACATTGTTTTTGTGTATATTACTACTATGTTTATATATGAAGCACACTTCACTTAGTCTATAAGAAAACACTAAAAAAAAAAATCTCAGAATGCATACAAACCAACTCAACTCAAAGAAGAAGGATGCAGCAAGTAGAATTAAGAATTAAGAAACAAACATAACATAACACAGCATGGTCTCAATGTAATTAGGCCAAAAGAGGATAAAGTGGTACAGTATCTAATCTGTGCAAAACACTTCTGATAAGGTGAGGTACTAAACTGAGGAAATATTAATATTCCCGAAAGTCTTTACACGTCTATCCAACATACTCATCAGCTTAATTGGCAACTTACCGTCCTTCGGATAATGAATATCAACTGTCTCAAGATGCTCGACCAGGAACGAAACATCTTGCTTGGCGTCTATCATGTTTTCACTGATTTGGTAGTAAAAACAAAGTTCACAATTAGAATATGACCATCATGCATTTTCAAATAAAAAGTTACCAGCATAGAAAAGAGAATAGAGAGAGGGAGAGAGAGAGAGAGAGAGAGTACTCTATCGAGAGACATTTTAAAGTAAGCTTTTGTAGAAGAGGAGAATGCTCAAGGAAATAAGCTATCCAATCGAAATTACTAATCATGTACCGAGCTTTAATTTCCAAGCTCTTCAAGTTCCTGAAGGTTCTGCACTTAGAAATATCCTTCTTCCAAGGTTCCTTGTTAAAAAAGAGAATCATTTTAAATTTTAAAGGGAACATCCATCTTACATTGTAGTTCAAAGAGTTTGCAATAAAGGGGAACATGCATTTATGTAACTAGCTAGTATAGAAAAGGAATTGAAGAAATAACAATACATTCAATTGGGAAATTAATGTGCTTTTAATTAAAATGCAAGCAATGTTTTTGAGTAACACAAACATTATTACGTCCATGCCAAATAATGCCAATAAGGAAATGAATTTGAGTGTTGGTTTCATAGAGCTGAGAAAATATGTGTTTTACCTTTGAATTAGGATCTCGTAAATAAAACTTCAAACTTGTAGCATTTGAGAGACCACTAATAAGTTGCGCATCAGGCAGACCAACAACATCCCACGAAATAATTTGGGCATTTACTAGGGAGGTCATTTTCTCCAATGAAATAATTCTGGTGCTGTTAAAGAAATAATTGATGGACAAAGAAATAAGACTAGGGCAACAAATTCGCATATGCTGATAGAGATGGCAATCGGTCAGAAACAACTTCTTCAACACGTTAGAGGAAATGTCAGATATAAACAAATCACAGTATTCTAACTTGAGGCTTTCGAGAGAGGGGCAGCCCAAGAAAAGCTTTTGTGCAAAATCATCATCAAGACTTAAGTATTCTAGCACCAAAGTTTGGAGAGAAGGAAGAGCTATTGATTTGGGTCTAATAATAGATAACCCATCCATGCACACAGACAACCCAAGGTATTCTAGGCTTTTACATGAGAACACCGAATCGGGAAAAATCAACTGACCACCTACATTAGTATCAGCGCAGACAATGATAGCCTGAGGCATTAGTAATGCTGCACGATCAAGCCATTGCATTGAAGGCCCATGAGAGGTATCCACAAATTCCCCTTCATATATAACTTTGCCCAAGCAAGATTGCCCTCTATTTTCAAACACACTATCTACAAACCGGCCAAACCGGTCACTATCATTGTCAAAATCATCAAGTTGGAAGTTCAAGACCCGCACAGAAGCCCAAGTGTTTCTCCATCTTTTGGAAAGGATGCATGTTTGCACAACCTCTTTTGCAGTAAGACGGGAGAGGATACAGTTCAAAACATCATCAGGCAGTCTACTAATCCAGTCAACCATGTCATTCATGGTTCAATGTTCAAAGAAACCTTGCATCAAATCCTGTGTTAACATACACAAAAAGAAAAAAGATATGTTGTTACTGACACCATTGTTTGTTTGTTTGTAATAAGTTAATAACTAATGAAAGGTTCAGTCAGCCTCTGTTAGTGGCGTAGAAAAAAGCAAAAAGTAACACATATATGAAAATAACTTTGTCTAGCACCAAAAACTTTTTTTTGTCCTAATATACATACAAAACCACATATATAATATTAAAAGAGAAAGCTTTAGAGAACCAGTAAAAAATCTTGATGCTCAGACCAAGGAAGGGTACTTAATACCAGTACAACAGAACCACCATCAGGTACACTGTGATGCCCTAAAACTGGAGGCCTGGAAACGGGTCTGGTCTTGGAAAGGGTTAATTAATACCAAGAGTGCAAATGTTCTTATGGAAGGCCATACACGGAGGGGTGTCCACGATGGCAGGTTTAAATTGGAGGATACGATCGATTAATCCGACATGTACTAGGTGTGGCCAAGAAAACGAATTTCTAAACCATGTAATCTTTTTTTGCCCGTTATCCCGAGCTACTTGGTATGCCAGTATGCCTCATCCATGGCACTCCAAGTGGATCAACTGCCACTTGATTTCACAAGAATCTTAATAAATCTCACACAGGCCATGGAGGTGAAGGACATAGTGGTCTTGTGTAATTTCATTTTGTGTATCTGGAAAGGATGCAGCGAGGTTATTTTTCAAGCAAAGATGCATCATGGGACAGTTCTAAAAGGGCAGGATGGGGTACAGGTATTTACCAGCAGGGGGGGAATTTGAAAGGGATGGCTTTTGGCTATATGCATGCGGAGGATCCCTTCCATGAAGAAGCTTTGGATTTACTGAACACAATCAGGATGTATAGGTTGGCAAGGGCAAATGGGGAAACAACAAAGGCCCACCTATTCTCAGACTGCAAGATTCTTGTGCATGTGGTTACTGGTAACAATCTCCAAGATTTGCCCTCATGGAAGGCATCTGAAGGATTTTCTCTCCATCAGACATGTATCTAGAGAAGCACTGACAGGGCCTCATCAACTGTCAAATTGGGCACAAAGAATGCAACAGGCAGATATGACCATGCAGGAAGGGGAGCAAGGCAACAGGCCTCAATTAGAGAACCAGCTGAGCATAATTCACTTTAGAGTAGAATGATGTGATTAGGCACTGTTTCAACAAATTTGTGTGTTGTAGGGTACTGGTTCAAACCAGCAGGCATGTTCAGGCCTAAATTTACTGTTGCAGTAGTTGTTTTTTTTCTTCTTAGGTTAGATAAATTGGTTTATCTCAGCAAACTTATTGTACTGGTACGTTTTTATTTAATGATCAATGCCTAAGGGCTTCCAATCAAAAAAAAAAAAGAACCTTTGTCTAGCAGCAAAAACTTTTTTTGTCCTAATATACATAGATATAATATTAAAAGAGAAAGCTTTAGAGAACCAATAAAAAGCAAACAAGACCCAAATACAAGGAGGATGGCACATTTGCAAACATTATTCTTCAATTTTTTATTGAAGTGCAAAAGAAAAATTAACCCACCTTTTTGAACGGGAGAGAGAGAGAGAGAGAGCTGAGCTGAGTGAGTGAGGATAGATGGGTTTTGGAGAAAATGCTGCTCTGAGCCTATGAGTGTGTGTGAGAGAGAGAGAGAGGTGCAAGACGAGCGACTGGAAATTCAAAAAGAGGATAGATGAATGTCGGCTAGGGATTTCACATATCTCAAAATTTCAAAATTAGAGTTGATTTTTTAGAAAATCCGAATCGTTCAGCACGAATCTCAAAGTAACCCATTCCTATTAATGCTATCCCTCTCAGAATCGCAGCAGATTCGGACTCGTGAACAGCAACTTCTTAATCATAACTGAGGTTACAAAATTCCATTTAAAAGAAATTAGTTTAAGAAAAGGTAAAGAAATTAAGAGACAAAGAGAAAGCCCATACCTTAAAAAGTAAATATGGAAGCAATAAAGTATAGCATTAGAGAATGGGCTTTTTACCTTTTAGGGATGATGGCATGTAATTCTTAGATTTCAATCATTCTCTACTTTTTCTCCATCTCATCTCTCTATAATTTGCATATATGCTTGGTTGTGTTCTTTTCCTTGTAACAATGGAGGGTTTATATAGGGTTCATTCATCTAATCTCATGTTCTTATCTGAATTCAATGTATGTGATCTGAAAAAATTAAAACAAAAGATTTGCTTGAAGAGTTATTGTATATTACCAATAAAAATTATTAAAGACATAGCGGGTTAAATGCAGTGGTGAAGCTAGGATTTGAGTCAGGGGTAGGCAAAAACCGGATTCGGGTTCGAATAAACTGACGGGTTCGGATTCAAGACACAATTCAAAAAAATAGCAAGCATTTCAAATATTGTAAAAATAGAAATGGTACCATTCGCACTGTGCCATCAAAATTTTTCCTATGCCATTATACATAATTTAAAAGACAACTGATAATTACTTGTACCGTACCAATGGCACTGTGCTATTAAACACCAAATGCATTCTTTTTTTCTTTATTTTTCTGTATAATTTGATGACCCGTAACTAATCTGCCTTGAACCCAAATAAATCAAATAAACTGTAACTCAAATCTGAACTGACTATAACCATCAAATCTGAATTCAAGGGAGCCAGCACCAGAGAATAGCAACAAGGCTGGTACCAGCATCAGGTCACAAGAAAAAGGAAAAAGGGGCAGCACCGTCAGCACATAATCACAGCCAGCCAAGCACAAATGAGCAAGGCCAGCACCAAAACAAGCAAAGCCAGCCCCCAAAATCAGCATAGCCATACCCAGAACAGTCAAGCCGGGAAAATCAACAACCCGCGCGAGACTACTAAATCCTCACAAAATCATATAAAATACACAACAAGCGATCAAACAAGAGGGTGTGCACAAGATTTACCCAGGAGAGGCTCAATCGCAAAGAGGGCTCGATTAGGCCGGTACCAAGGCACCACCAAGCGCCTTGCTTCTCGACCTCCTAACAATCAGCAAGCACCAGGGGCGAAGGCAGCACCACCAAGAAAGGGGGCGCCTCGTTTCTCGACGATCCTTCTTCTTCGCGCAAGCACAGGCGGCAGGCGGAGGCGATGGTCCAGTCCTTTTTTTTTTGTCTCTTTTCTCGCGTAGTATGACTAGTATCGCGCTGCCTCTGCCTCTGCCTCTGCCTGCCCGAATTCGGATCCAATGAATTAACCCAATTTTTGAGTTTAGATCCAAACCGTCCAAGATGCTCTAACACGAATCTTAAAGATCCTGGACCCCACAAATAATACTGGCCCCCTGCGCTACCACCGAATAGGCACTGGACACGTCTAAACTCAAAAATTGGGTTACTTTAGGGGATTCGGACTCCTGCCTGCCCTGGGTTCTGCTAGCGGAGGGTTAGAGTATTTTTTTTTTTTAATTGATCATGGCTTCTTTGGGTTCTGGGCTCTGGAGTAGGCAAGCCCAACAATTAGGGGTAGACAAAGCCATAAAAAGGCCCGGTCCAAAAAAAAAAAATTCCAGAGGTAGGCACACTGCCGTCGCCTCTGGTTAAATGTTCACTGAATTTAACCAGAGAAGGGATAACTGAGGTAGCCATTAGCTGTCATTTTGTCAAATGGTCATATCCATTTATAAATCAATGGAGAAGATTAAGGAATAGTTGGATGCCTTTTATAATGGATCATGGGCCATTGGAGGGCCAATCAAGTGTGTATAAGATAATTAAGTTGGGCCCAAAAGGCCCAATCAAGTATTTATGAGATAGCCTTCTTTAGTTTATGGCGCATTAAAATGATGAATTTTTATTACAAATTCAAATTTGTCATGGTTCATTGTTTATGGCGCATTAAAATTTTATATAGGATTCATATGTATCTTGACAAAAAAATGCCAAGAATGGTTAGTAATAATTTTATTCTAATTTTTTTTAATATTTTCAAAATGTATCAAATAGATCGAGATTCATGAACATAAAACAACAATTTATAAAAATCTTTTGAAAATAATTTATTATCTTTTTTTATGTTATCATTGAGCTTATTTGACTGTGCAATTTAAAAAAAAAATGTGATAACTTGGTCATTATACCAACAAATATAAGCCAATTGGTACACTTCATCGTGGTAGACCGGGTCTAGTAATAAATGCCCTTACGAGCCCGACCAATCATCAGATGCATAATCCAAAACAGACACGAGGTGGAGCAAACTAATGACAGACTGCCACGTGACAAAAAGTCTGATTTTTATTGAAACATGGTATGGATATTTTGCTCTCTCTCTCTCTCTCTCTTACATGTAAAATTTAAAATGTGTCAATTTTTCCTAAATAAAAAATAGGTTATATATTTTTATGATCATCTTTTATAACTATTATTTTAAGATATTTATGTTTATATTGAGGATCTAATCAGATAAATATCATATTTAAAAAATATTTTTATAAAAACCAAAAGCTATATAACACAAGATTGTATGATTCTTCAGTCTTTACTATTTGCTTTCATTCACCTTGCAAATTATATAATTCTACCTGAATTCAATCTTTTAGATATAATTTTACCTGAATTTGAATTATATACAAAAATTTAAATAATCTTTTATATAATTTCATACACAAATCATTTTTATCATAATTTATTTACTTTTTTTACAAAAAAGAAAATTAAAAATGTAAAAAACAATCTAGTATGAAAATAAAATATTAAAATTAACTTTATCTAAAAGTTACAATGAACAACAATTTAATAATTTGTAAATAGTCGAGAAATAAAAAACAAATCTCAATTTCAAAAGAAAAATATCACCTCCTTCACATCAATTTAAATTTCACCTTTTTTTATTTTTTTTCTCTCTTCTAAAAACCTTTCAATCACTTTCTTTTTTCTCTCCAATAATTTTTTTTTCTGTTTTACTACTGGACAAATTAGCAAATGAAAAAAAAACATGTAATTTACATTCAAACCCTTTAATGTTTGTTTATTATCATAGGGTGGCTAATATATATAAAAAAATTAAAAATGTTGGGGGTGGTTTAGCCACCCCTAGAGAAGCTTACCTTCCGCTCCTGTTTATATATCTTTATTTCGTATTTTATTTTTTTATTCAAAAAAATAATGTATTTGATTTAAAATTATATATATATATATATTTTTTTTCTTTAAACATATAAGAATACATAATGTAAACAAAATATGTGCATATAAATTTTATTGTCTGATAATATGTATATAAGAAATGAAACATTAAAGGATTTATGAAAAATAAATGTAAGTTAACACAAATTTTTGTGGTATTTTGTGTATATGAGAGTTCATATATATACTTTAGAACTTAACTAGATAATTAAGTATTTTAATTTGACCTTTTACGAACCAACATCTATTTAACAAATGTTAATAAGAATTTTATCACTGGCATATCGTTAAACTTCAACAGCAATATTTTAAATACATATACAATTAATGTTTTTTTTATTAAAAGGCTCCGGTACACTTTATCATTTTTTATTCAAAAAATAATGTATTTGATTTAAAATAATATATTTCTTATATTTTATTGCACTAAAAACAGGAGCGGACCAGTAAGGCTCAGAGACAGGCTGTTGCATGCCTACTATATTTTGAAAAATAATTTTAGCTAATATATTTTTGGACTAATCAATTCATTTTCTTTTTTACCTAGTTGCTTTCTACTAACCCAATTCCTGAGTCCGCCCTAAATAAAAATTTCTTTATTTTTCCATTTTTCTCTCCCAAGTATCTTTATATGAGTGAGATATATAACAATTTTATATAAATTAATTAATTAACAAACTTCAATTGTAAAATATTTTACAAATACATAACAATTCTTTTGATTAAATTAGACCTTAAAATCAATGAATAGATATACAATTAATTACGGACGTTAAATTTATAGAAAATTGTATTTGAGGTCCATTTCTTTAATGATAATATAATGTTAGGAAAATTAAATCTCTAGTATCTCATGAAGGCATCAATTATAGAATATATAAATCAGGCTTCAGATAGTGTTGCTTTTCTTTCTCTCGCTTCATTTTTTCTTGTGCCTAGAAAAAGAAGAGTTAATTAAGCAACATTTAAAGAGCATATATATACTTCACATTATAGGGGAAAAAAAGAAACTAAGAGCATACAAAATCCTTTAATAAAAAAAAAAAACATATATATTTACACATTAAAATCGTAAATCATCCTTTGATGGAACCAAAATTTGCTATCTCGAGCTGGAGACAACATATAAGATGTGACTTATATATACAAATGTTAACATATATATCAAAATCTGATACGCCCTATCTCGGGAGATGAGGCCGTATGGAAGTTTTGGGCTAAATTGGATTCGTCCTGCCAAGGGAATGCAGGCCGAGATGTGGATTGAGTTAAGAACTCGGGGTGGATTGTGAGAGATTCGGACTCTGACCTGTATGATCTCTCTCTTAGTGAAAATTCCGTCCCCTGTTTCATGGGGATCACTGCCTTATATAGTCTAGCCATAACTGCCATCTCGGGCGTTTATGGGAGAACGTGGGCAGTTATGTCGTCCGTTATCAAGACGTGGGCATTAAACCAGCCGTTTCTGGGACGTGGGTCTTAAACCAGCCATTTCTGGGACGTGGGTATTAAACCAGCCGTTTCCCGGCTATCCCGTATGTCGGTTGGCTTGGGCCTATATTAAGGCTCTGGCTTGGGCCTATATTAAGGCTCTGGCTTGGGCCTATATTAAGGCTCTGGCTTGGGGCCGGCATATTGGGCCCCGGCTTAACGAGCTTTTGGCCTTTTTCATATGACGTCGGGTTGGCCTTGTTAAGGTCCGAATCCCAGTCTTTCATGGCCCAGTTTGGAATAAGTAAAAGGGCCTGTGGAACATGGCCCTATCATTAGCCCCCGAAGTCGGAATGTATCGGCGAGATGCTTTCGACTTGAGGGTGGATAAGTCATAAAATATACTTTATTAAATGTTATCTGTGTTAGTGATGCACTAGCTAAGTCCAAACATGTCGGTTAATTACCCCGGACATGTAACCCGAAGTAAATGTGTTATCATAATGAGTAGCCTGGGACAACTAAGCGTACTTAGTGTCGAGGATTTTTAACACCGACTTTAGTGTATTAGTCATGCTGTAATAACTCGGATGTGGCATATGTCGGATACATGTCTTGCTTTACACTTAACAATTAATGTGTTAATCTCGGTACATATCCGACAGTTAATCTTATTTAAAAAAGTTAATCTTAGAAATGATAAGGATTCATTGATATTGTAACAGTAGAAAAAGCATAAATATATAAGAAAACATCGAAATCATACAACGCCTCGATCGAGTAAAATATCGAAATCATACAACGCCTATCTAAATTTGAACATGAGACATGAGTTAACGCCGTGCCTGGAAGTATGTTTCCACTTCTATTTGTCACGCCTTCCAAGCACCACGTTGTTCATGTTCTGCAAAGAGACGGGCGTGATGTCGTTTCTCTAAGTTGAAAATCACACTTACACCCTCTCATTGTCGGTATCCTCAAAGAGGTTATCCGATATGAGCTCGGGTTCGGTGGCGGTGTGTAATGTTGGACCTCCGGGATTGCGTGATAAGCACCCAGGACATTTCCAAAACCGACGTCGGGGGTCCGACCGACCTTGGATGTCGTAATGGGTGAAGCAACTCCACTTACAGCATCCCCGACATTTCACCATCTCGTGCTTGGCTTCTTTGTTGCGGCAGAGGATGCACCTACGCAACTTGGGCTCGAGATTGAATTTATAAATGTTGTTCTCGTCTTCCTTGGTGAACAAGGGTGCGCTAGCAAGGGTGAAGTCAATAAAGTCACTGATTTGTAGATCCTCATTCGCGAGCATCCAATCCAAATCTTTCTCGGGAAAATATTGGAGGAGGGTCCATCTCTCAGGTCGAGATAGGGCCCGTACTGTGTCCCGAGAATGTTGAGGAGTAAGGGGAGGTATGTTGTGGCCGTGCCTTGATGGTTCGACATCACGGCTATGACCATGATCAAGGGGTGTTTTGTTCTTGGAAACAACTCTCTTGAAAGGCATCTCGAAGGTTTTAAGGAATGGTAAAAGGTGCAAAGTAAAAAATGTCCCCTTTACCGTATGGTGAGTCTGGTATTTATAGTCGTTTAGAGAAAATATTGCCATAAATGATGTGGGCCATATTGCCTAAATAGGTAGCCGCCAGCTACTAGCCATAAATGTCATTGGGCGTTGTGTTAGTTGTACGACATGACAAGCTTTCGGCGTATTTTTCGAGATAGTTAAACTGACTCATGTTTAGACGATATTTAAGCAGGAATGAAATGCTTATGCGAGAAACAAATATAATAATTAAAACAACACGAGATAAAGATCTCGGCTGAATGTCACGAGATAAACATATGAGTAAAATTGAAAAGTTAACACTTAACAAAAGGGCGGGCTATTCCCGCGATATTCTATATATGACTACGGCTATTCAAGGCGGGAGCGCTTGACTCGGCGTTCTTGATCCAGGCATCCCCTGCAGGTGAAGGATGTGAAACGGGGATCACTATGGTTCCGAGGTGATCTGCGGGCCAGACACCCAGGATGAAAAGCTTCTTCGCATCCCTCACAATGGAACATGTATCGATAGTTCCCCCGGGTTCTGCAAACAGCACACTTATCCCAGGCTAACGGGTCGTTTTCTTCTTCCCCCAAGTTAATCGGGGGTTGCTTGATGTTGATCTCGGGGTTCCGATGTTGGGGAGATGCGTGTGGTATTGGAATGTCTTCTTTCTCTTCCTTAACCTCGTTCTTCATATTTTTATTAGTTGCCATCTTATTATGATCCGAGTTGGAAGACATAGTTAGGATCGCTGGATGTTCCGTTAAAGGGAGACGGAGGTAGTATATATAGTATGTCGGCATTTAATTACTCCGACGCCTCGTCTTCCGTTAACCGTCATCAGCCATCAAATCAGCCCTCAAATCAGTCAGAGGTACGTGACTATGGCGCAATCCCCTTACGACACCTGGCATCCGTCAGCCCGGTTCGAGCTCGTTGCACGAAAATCGAGGCGTCGCCATGATGAGGGGTGGCAACGCGTCGTTTCGCGGCTGATTTTCGAAATTCGCGCAAGTATTGAGCGGGAAAAGTAGGGACCCCTATATATATACCTTATCCCGCCTCATTCACTCATTATCGTTTATTGTGAGAAAATTGACCTCGGAGCCACAGAGCGAACGTATTTTTGGTGATAGTGGAGCGAGTTGAAAACGTTCAGGAGACCGCGGAGAAGACAACCAAAGACCGTGTTGCAAAGACCGTGTTGCAAGGAAATCTCAACATAAGGTAATTCCTAACCATCTCGGTAGTCGGCCTTACATTGAGTAGTTATGCATGTAGTTACTGTATTGCCGGGGTCGAGGATAACTTAGTTAATGACTTAGGTTTGGTAAGGTTTGCTAAGGGCCTAACATAAATTTCGTGACCTCGGCAATCGATGCACACCTGTTGAGTCAATAGTTGTGGTTCTTTAGAAAAAGTGAGACCGGTTGCCTAAGCCAATCCTATTTCTTCATTAATTTAGAAATGGCCGAAGAACAAGGCGGATCTCGGGACCAATCGTCCGATGCTTCTGGGGAGGTCCCCCTGATATCTCCTCAATCTTTCCGCCCGGGTGGGGGAAAAGGTTTTTATGGTGTTCCTCCTCCCACTCCCGACATCTCTCTGGAAGACGTTGAGGAGGATCCACATAGTGAGGGAGATGGAGGGAATGAAGAGGATGAAGAAATCCAAACTAGGGGGGAGCTCGTATTAGCCGCAGCAGGAACGTCTCGAGGGCCTGCGAAGCCGAGAAAGAAAAAGGCTCGTAAAGATATCCCTCTTCGTGATGGTCATCCACTTGATTTGAAGTTCCCCACATCGGCCGATATCCCTTCTAAATTGGTGGTTCAATGCGAGTCTTACGCCAATGCCTTTTACGAAGATCTTGTGGATGAAATTGATAGAGAGGAATACCCGCGACATGCATTAAAGTTGATAGCTCCAGACCCAGACGACCGAGCTCATGACTCGAGTCGCGGGATGTGTCTATATTGGAAGATGCCTAAATGTGGATTTAAAATAAGGGTGTCTAAGTTTGTTCGCGAGATATTACGACATCTCGACGTGGCCCCTGCACAGTTAACAGCACCCGCATGGTGTTACATTATGAGCTTCAAGTACTTGTTTGATTATATGCCCGAGTTAGAGTTATATTTCCCGAATGTTGGGTTGTTCTTTCATTATTTCTGTGTCTTGTATAATAATGAAAGTCATCTCGCGATTCGGAAGAAACCCAAGGGTACTGCGCTTTTTGAAAAGCTGACAAAGGTAGATGAGTGGAATCACGGATGGGTATACCTCGAGAATCCCAAAGAGTTGCCTTGCTTCCGCGAGATACGGAGGAAGTGGCGTCCTCTAGAAAGGACAAAGTTGGTCCCGAAGTCACCACCTCCCTTGACATCCAATGATTTAAAAGTTATCGAAATTATTGACAGTTATTTCACAAGTTAGTTCCTTTATTTTTTACCGATATCTTTTTACGTCGCATTTGTTCATTTATCCTGTATTATCATCAATGTCGCTAATTTTTGCGTATTTTTATGTTATAGGGCGAGGTTTTATGGCACTACCCTGGAAGGCTTCTCGTCCAATTCCTACCTTTGCTAACCCGGAGGGCGGTTTCACCAAGGTTGTGAAGACCGCAAAGTCGGGTCCTTCTAAGGTTCAGAAAGCGTCGAAGTCGGCTCCTGCCCAGTCTGCGGCAACTCTCCCGAAGTCGTCATCCAAGTCCGCTGCTGCTACCAAGATCACAAAAGACGGTGCTTCTGGTTCCTCCCATCTTGGGGCCTCTCAGAAAAGGAAAGAAACCTCCCCGAGGTTAACGAGGGCAGAAAAGGGGAAGGACATCGTGACAGCGGAACCTGAGCCCAAGAGACAAAAGACTCGTTCTGGGGTACTTTTGGGGAAACCCGAGGTGGAGGAATCCTACCAAGCTAAGATTATGGCTGCGCAGGAGGAGCTAGAGAAAATCATCGAAGACGCAGCGAACGACGTGTGGGATCCTGCAGAGGACCACAAGGAATTCCTTGAATCGAAGATTTCTGATCAGGGGCGACATACTGGGTTTGTGTGGGGGACTGGAATATCTCAGGGGTTCCCAGATAGTATTTTGGCCTATCTTCCCGGGCATTCCCGTATGCAGAGCGAGGAAGATCATCCCGAGGTCCGTGCTGCTTATTCTCGGGAAACTTTCAGGTTGACCACGACCAAATATCAAAAGAAATGGGCTGAGGAGCACCCGGATCAGGTCGCGGGTCAGGTGTTAAGGTCGTTGCATGACGCCGGGGTTTACTTCGGGTTCCTTAAAGATTCGCTTGAGCATAACAAGCTCAACGCTCTTGCTGTTACCACTGATCAAGAGGCGCTTAATAGGGCGATTCTGGAGAGGAGCCACTTCCTTGAATTGGCAAAAAGGAAAGATCAGGAAAGGAGGGTAGCCACTGGCCAAGCTGCCGTAAATGAGGCGAAATACGAGCTCGCACGATACATAGGTATGACGTCGGATGCCGAACGCAAAGAAGCCGTGGCAAAGGCAAAGCGTTATAAGGCGAAAATTGAAAAGCACAAGAGCAAGATTGCTCGTCTTAAGTCCGAGCTCGAGGGCCGGACCAAAGAGTTGGGGGAGGCGAGATCTGAAATTGCTCGTATACGGGATGAGGCGCAGAACTTGCCAAAGGAATACCTCAGCAAGTTTTTAGGTAGCAAAGCCTTTGCGCAAGCCGTCCCTTATGCGTGTAAGGATATAATGACGCATACCGTATACGACTATCTCAAGGTGATGGGGGGTTTTTATCCATTCAAACCTGAGCATGTCGGGTTTGCGGCAGTTGAGTCCGAGAAACTCGTGACCCGTGATCTCTCGGGCTATGGTTGGGATGAAAAGAAGGATATATTGTTGAACCCGGATGGTACTGTATTCAAGGAAGAGCTTCAACTTGAAAATCATCCTCCTTTAGGTATTGTTCATCCGTGGCCTAAAGATAAATGGCCTAGTCATCTCGATCTGCCTGAGAACGCGGCTGAAGGGGGGAATGAGGGCATCCCTTCTGATTCTTCCTCCGAGGAGGGAACCGAGGCTGACAACACCGAGGATGAACCCGAGAACAACGAGAAGGACATCGAGATTGAGGATGCTGAAGAGGACATCGAGGTAGATGATGTCGAAAAAGGTAATACCATTTCTCAGGGCGACGAGCAAAGGAATCAATTGGAGGTGGTTCGTTTCGGTTCTCCTTTTAACGAAGGTGACATTGTTCCCGTTGGGGCGAAGCCACCTACTCCTTGTAAGTAACAAATCTGTTATCGATTCCTCCGAAATTTTTACTCCGAGATTTTTAAAATTTTTACTCCGAGATTTTTACTTCGTATTTATCCTTATCATTTGTCTTAATAAATATTTTGTAGGAGGGATCTTGTCGAGTGATGAGTGCCATGTTGGCTTCGGTGAGGTGTATGCCCGACATATGAGAGTTTGAAGATTATCCTTGTTTTTATAATTCGTACCCCCGAGATGTGGGGGTCAAACAAAATTAAGTTGTAATATGTTACTGTTTCATTTATACCCCCGAGATGTGGGGGTTTAACAGATTTACATTGTAACATGATATTTAATATCCCCGGGATGTGGGGATTGAACATGTGGCGTGACTCGTTGTTTTTTATTTGCATTTTGCTTATTCCGATCTCTAAAAATTTTTATCTCGGTTTCTGCTTTGAATGCTTTTGTAAACGAGTCAAATGTTCTGGATATTCCTATATTCCTATCCCCCCTTTTTTTTTCTTTATTTTTTGACAAAAATGGTCAATGTTGGGGGAAAGGTATATCGCGAGAAACGTATTCGTTACCCCGAGGGGTTTTCGATAAATGTTCTCGACATAATGTATGTTACTGGTAAAACAGTCGTCGTCCCTTGGGACTACCTTAATTTGTTGAGTGTCTCAGGAGCATTATCCGAGATGAATTTCGTTGCCATAAAAGGATTTCGTTCATGCATCTCGGACCCAATAAATGAAACACAATCATAAATAATATCATGTATATTGATAAAAGCTTAGAACCAAAAAATGATGTATCTTGGTCTAAGTGAATACATGGAATAGTAAACGAAAAACAAAGGCTTATCTCGCCTTGACCACATCGAATTTATCAAAAACATGTTCGAAAACGATATTCACTAAGTGTAAAACCTCCTCAAGTGGCAAGTGTTCCACGGACGAGTAAGTGTGAAACCACTCGGGTCTTCCAATTCGTAAGCGCCTTTACCCCGCGGGCGAATGATCTTGAAAGGACCCTCCCATTGAGGGGCGAGTTTGCTTACATGTTTGCCAGTAGCCTCCACAGTTTTGAGTACTAGGTCGCCTGGCTGGAATTCCCGGGGTACCACATGTTTGTCAAACGCACGTTTAACTCTGCGTTGATACTCCATAGTGCGGATGCGGGCTTTCTCCCGACCTTCTGTGATGAGGTCGAGTTCTGCGGCGCGTGCATCGCGGTTGTTGTCGGTGGAATACATCAAAGTTCGGAGAGATGGCTCCATCATTTCCATTGGAGTGACTGCTTCCATTCCGAACACCAGCGAATATGGGGTTTGTTGTGTGGCTTCTCTAGGTGTGGTGCGGTAGGCCCACAGAATTCCATCAAGTATGTCGGGCCAATTCTTTCTGTTCTCGGCAACTTTCTTCTTGAGGCCATCCAGAATGGTACGGTTTGTGACTTCTGCTAAACCATTACTAGCAGGGTGGCTGACCGAGGTAAAGTTATTCTGAATGCCTAGGTTAGAGAGGAACGTCATAGTGCGCGCTGCGTTGAACTGTGTTCCATTGTCCGAGATGAGAGCGTGCGGTATGCCAAAACGACAAATGATGTTGCGCCAAATGAACTTCTCTGCTGTTGCGGCAGTGATAGTTGATAATGCTTCGGCTTCGACCCATTTAGTAAAATACTCGACAGCTACGATAATCCAACGGCGCTGTCCAACAGCTTTGGGAAACGGCCCAACTATGTCTATTCCCCATAAGTCAAAAGGCCAAGCTCCCGAGATGGATATCTGATCGTATGCCGGGATGTTGCTCAGCTTGCTGTGATATTGGCATCGCTCGCATTTTCGGACTAAGTTTGCCGCATCATGTTGCATGGTCGGCCAGTAAAAACCGGCTCTGAGAATTCGCTTGGCAAGAGTTTTCGCACCTTGATGGCTACCGCAGACGCCTTCATGTACCTCAGATAGCATTTTTAAGGCTGTCTCCTCATTGATACACTTGAGCCAAGGTCGCACATACCCTCGTTTGTAGAGGTGGTTGTTGAATATAGAGTACATCGGTGCGATCCTTTTCAACCGTCTGGCTTCCAACTGATCAGTGGGAAGAATCCCGGTGTTAAGGAAATTCCACATCGGGGTGAACCAGGACTCACCGGGTTCACCAATGGCGAGTACGGGTACGGTCTCAAGGTTGATGCTGGATTCCGGAATATCCATGACAATCACGGGTTGGTCCTTGTCGAGGTTGCCTGCGGCGCCAAGTTTTGACAAAGCGTCAGCTTGGCAGTTTTTGTTGCGCGAAACATGCTGGATGTCAACCTCATCGAAATGGCTCTTGAGCAGGTGGAATTGTTGTCGGTATTTGCGCAATTTCTCGTCCACAACTCGGCATTCATCATTTATCTGCTTGACTGCTAGCTCGGAGTCACTGCGGAGATGAACCTCGCGGGCGCCCAATTCTTTAGCTAGCTTCAGGCCTGCTATCATGGCTTCATATTCCGCGGTGTTGTTTGTTACCGGGAACTGAAAATGGAGGGCATAATTCAGGGTTTCCCCATGTGGACCAGTGAGGGATACCCCGGCCCCAGCCCCTTGTAATGAAGAGGCTCCATCAACATGGATTGTCCAACGTCCCTCAGACTCGGGAGGAACTCCGGAATACTCAGCGATGAAGTCGGCGAATATTTGGGATTTCAGAGCATTTTGGGGGTGGAAAGAAATATCAAACTCGGACAATTCGAGCGCCCATGCTAACAATCGCCCGGATGAGTCGAAATTCGCGAACGCCTTTTTGAGGGGGATCCTGGTATAAACCTTGATGGAATGGGACTGAAAGTAAGGCCTCAACTTTCTAGCAGCAATGACGAGAGCATATGCTGCCTTTTCAATCTGAGAATATCTGGTTTCGGCATCCCGAAGTACGTGTGAGACGAAATAGATGGGCTTTTGATCTCGTCCCTCTTCTCGAACAAGGGCGGCGCTCACTGCATGACCCGTTGTTGCCAAGTATAACACGAGGATGTCGCCCGCAGTAGGCCTGCTGAGACATGGTGGATTGGCGAGATAGGCTTTGATCTTTTCGAAGGCCATTGCGCACTCTTCTGTCCACTCGAATTTGGCCGACTTGCGCATGGCTTTGAAGAAGGGGAAACAGACGTCTCCAGATCTCGCGATGAACCTGTTGAGGGCGGCCAGCTTTCCAGTGAGGGATTGTAGCTCTTTGAGGTTCTTTGGTGGTTTCATATCGAGGATGGCTTGTGACTTAGAAGGATGGATCTCAATACCTCGCATAGAAACCATGAAACCAAGGAACTTACCACCGGTTAAACCGAAGAAACTTTTCTTCGGATTGAGTTTCATGTTGGCTGAATTCAGAGTCGCGAATGTTTCGCGGAGATCTCGGACATGGTCGAGGTCGGACATGCTCTTGACAAGTAGGTCATCTACGTATGCCTCTACATTTCGCCCAATCTGGTCGTGGAATACAGTGTTGACCATTCGCTGGAACGTGGCTCCGGCATTACGCAACCCGAAAGGCATAACCCGGTAGCAGTATAGCCCCGAGTTGGTGGTGAAAGCGGTCTTCTCTTCGTCGTCTTGATTCATTCGGATTTGATTGTACCCGGAGAACGCGTCCATAAAACTGAGGTAGGCATGTCCCGAAGTGGAGTCGACCAGTTGGTCGATTTTGGGCAAGGGAAATGGATCCATGGGGCACGCCTTATTGAGATCGGTGTAATCGATACACATACGCCAGTCACCGTTGGACTTCTTGACAAGCACGGGGTTGGCTGTCCATTCTGGACACTCGACATTTCTTATAAAACCAGCGTCAAGTAGCTTCTGGACTTCGCGCTTTACGGCTTGCTGCCGTTCCTCCCCCATGTTACGTTTTCGTTGCCTAACCGGTTTTGAACCCGGTTTGATATGCAGTCGGTGTTCCGCTATTGACCTCGGAATCCCTGGCATGTCGGCAGCTGTCCAGGCAAAAACGGACTGATTTTCTCGGAGGAACTTGATGAGTTCGTCCTTTGCTTGTCCCTGGACTGCTTTTCCGATGTTGAGCGTTCTGCCTTGGCCCAAATCGAGTTGTTCGACTTCGTCAGCGGGCTCAAGGGAAGTTTTTGCCTCGGCTTTATCCACTGGATCTAGCGCCAGGTCGGTGTTTGGAGGTAGAAAGTCAGCACTTGAACGCAACCGCTGTTGGTTTGTTTTGGCATCGGATTGGTCGACCTGGTGGACAGAGCCTCCTTGACCTTGAACAGACGTCATGTAGCATTCGCGTGCCACCTGTTGCTGGCCGCTTTCTTCTCCTATCCCGTTATCAGTGTGGAACTTGATTTTTAGGTGTGAAGGAGAAATGACCGCACCTATTTTGTTCAAGGTTGCTCTTCCCAGGATCGCATTGTATGCAGAAGGAGCATTGACGACGAGGAAGTCCACCATGACTTCCACTGTTCGAGGAAATGTGCCGAATGTCACCTTGAGCGGCATCATTCCCCGAGGTTGAAGGGTATCACCCGTGAAACCTATCAAGGGTGAAATGTGTTGTTGGAGGGCGCGAGTGTTGAGGCCCATTTGTGTGAAGGCCGACAAGTACAGGATGTCTGCCGAGCTTCCCGTATCAACTAATACCCTCTTAACCCGGTGTGTGTTAATCTTGAGGTTCAGCACAACGGGATCATCATGCGGGCTAGAAATCTCGCCTAGGTCCTTCTCTGAAAAGGATATTGCCTCTTCGGGTCGGGGCCGTTTTTTGTCGGTTTCGACCTGTAGAATAGTGGGGTATGGTTTTTGATTGTCGCGAGGTGAGATTCTTCGGATGGTCCCGCGATGGCCTCCACTAATCACATTGATGACAGGACTGTTCTGCCTCTCTGGGCGTCTGTTCTCGGGATCATCCCGGGCTTGGGGACCGGCTTCTCCTACTCGAGGTCCGGTATAGTCCTGTCTGTAAGGAATGGGTTTCTTGAAAATCTTACCTTTGCCGTTGTATTTCCTGGAGAATTTTCTGAAGAAGTCGGGGTTGATGAACTCGATCAGCTTACCTTCTCGGGCGAGTCTCTCCAGGATGTCTTTGAGTTGAAGACAATCTGCGGTGGAGTGCCCATTGAATCCGTGGTACTCGCACTTCTGGGAGTTGTCTTGCACCGTGAAAATGTTTTCAGGCAATGGCGGAGGGAGGTCGAACATGCCTTCTATGATGTTGTACATCTCGTGCCGTTTCTTAGTGAGAGGTGCATACCTTACGAAGTGTTGGCGGTATCCCTCGGTGCCAGTTTTGTGTTCTTGCTCGGTCGGTCGGTGTGGTTGGTTTCTCCGAGGTTCCCTTTGGTGGCGAAACCTGTCCGGAGCTGGCTGTCTGTTAGTTTGGCGGCGGGGAGATCGAGATCTAGGCCTCGTGGGACTCCCGTTGTCGTCCTCGGCACGGATGTAACCTTCCGCAAAGGTTACGAATTCTCTCAGAGTGGTCATCTTTTTCATATGGGCTTCGTAACGCAAGGTTCCTGGACCTCCTTTGCGGAGTCCTTTCTTGATGGCGGCTAGGGCGAATTCTTCATTGAGGTTCTGAATTCGCCGAGATGCCTGTATGAAACGGTTGACGAATGCGCCTGTCCTTTCACGTTGTCCTTGGACGATATCCAGGAGCATCTCGCACGTGGCTTGCGGGGGTTTTATGATTGTGTACCTCTCCAAGAACAGTTTCGCGAAGTCTTCGAATTTGTTGATGGACCTTCGAGGTAGCGTCATATACCAGTCCTATGCTTCTCCAGTTAAGCAAGTGGTGAAAACTCGGCACATGATTGCATCGGTGGCTCCAAGAAGGCGAAGTCGCTCAAGGAACCCGTACACGAAGTTGTGTGGATCCTGTGTATCGCCGCTACCCCGGAAGCTGGGAAGGGTTGTTGGGTATTTGAAGTCCGTCATTGACTGACGGTAGATGTCTCTGGACAGAGGGCCATCCTCGATTCCCATAGGCCGAGAGTAAGTGCCTGCCTTCTGGGATTCGAGTTCGGCTAGTTTGGCCGCGAGTCTGGTTTGGATCAGCTCTTCAACTTGGGCCATGTTGATGCCTCGGGTTGGGGTAGGTGATCGCCGGTTCCTTCTTCGGTCATCGCGGCGAGATTTATCCCGACCTCGGGGTGGGCTTCGCTCGCGCTCTCTACGAGAGCGGGATTGGTCTCTGCGGGATGGTCTGGGCCCTCTGCCGTGGTTAGCCGATTCTCGTTCGTTGTTAAGGTGGGCTCGGGGACCTTCGGCATGGGGTCCTTCCTCGGGATGGGGCCCCCTATTCTCATCTTGGCCTTCCGGGCGTCGTCCTACATCGGGGTATACCCCGGTTGGCAGAGCATATTGGTCCCTCCGTTCGGACTGGACCTGTTGGTCAGGTAGTGAGGGGGTGTCCGTCTCCTCGCCCGTTCGGACCTGTGCGAACTCTCGTTCCAAATTTCTTGGTGAAACATCTACCGGCCGGCTGTGGACACGGTTTGCAGACAAAGGTCGCGGTGCAGCTGCGGCGGGTGGTACAGTCTGATGGACAGGTCGCAGTGGTGCTTGCTGAGAATATGGTGTTGGACCTGTCATGGGATACGTCCCGTGAGCGCCTCCGGGGCCCCATTGCCCAGGTGGCGTGACATAGGGATACTGGGGACCCGTGGGAGTGTAAGGCGTGTAAGGAGGCGCGCCGTAGTGATACAGCGGCGTTTGCTGAGGGTAATATGGTATGTAAGGTATCTGATAAGCACCAGTTACCTGATTGTGATAGGTACCGGCCATCTGATTGTGTTCGGCGTAGAGTGGCCTGGTTGTGTTCCCTTCAGTGAATGAAGGTCGAATAACGTCTGGACGAGGTTGAGCGGGTTGGGGACCCTGGGGTCGCATTGTTGAGCTGGTGGGCCTCACCCCCGGGAATTGACTGTGGGAAGGATTAGTTGTAGGTGATGTTACCACTGGAGGTGGTGTGATTGTTACTCCTGGCGGGGTCGTCACCCCTGGTGGGAGCGGAGTTGATGTGGTCGGACGAGCCATCTAGTTCTGCGTTCGAGCTAGGCGTGGCCCCACGGTGGTTGATACGCCCTATCTCGGGAGATGAGGCCGTATGGAAGTTTTGGGCTAAATTGGATTCGTCCTGCCAAGGGAATGCAGGCCGAGATGTGGATTGAGTTAAGAACTCGGGGTGGATTGTGAGAGATTCGGACTCTGACCTGTATGATCTCTCTCTTAGTGAAAATTCCGTCCCCCGTTTCATGGGGATCACTGCCTTATATAGTCTAGCCATAACTGCCATCTCGGGCGTTTATGGGAGAACGTGGGCAGTTATGTCGTCCGTTATCAAGACGTGGGCATTAAACCAGCCGTTTCTGGGACGTGGGTCTTAAACCAGCCGTTTCTGGGACGTGGGTATTAAACCAGCCGTTTCCCGGCTATCCCGTATGTCGGTTGGCTTGGGCCTATATTAAGGCTCTGGCTTGGGGCCGGCATATTGGGCCCGGATTAACGAGCTTTTGGCCTTTTTCATATGACATCGGGTTGGCCTTGTTAAGGTCCGAATTCCAGTCTTTCATGGCCCAGTTTGGAATAAGTAAAAGGGCCTGTGGAACATGGCCCTATCAAAATCAAACCATGTCTTGCATGAGAGGAGGAGAGCGAAACATAGCCAAGAACAACCCGCCAACTAAGTCACAAAAAAGATACCTATATAGCTATCTTTCGGTAGCATGTCGGCAAGTCATTCTTGGCTGTGTTCCCCTCTCCTCGCTTCAAGCAAGACACCGTGATTCTCTAGCTCTTTCTCCTCCTTTCTCTCTTTCTTAAAAACACACACAAATGCACGAGTTCATACAACCTCTATACCCCTCTCTCTCTATATATAAGGTTACCTCAGGTGTTCCTTTTTCCTTCTTGTATTATTATTATAATTTGATGGTACATATTTTGTTGATGATATGATGATAAGGCCACCGGCCAGGCACCATTTGCAATAAATTTCTATTTATGGAAGATCCGGTTGTCTGAAAAACGCATTGGTCAAGCTTTATATTTATTTTTTTGGTTAACACCGCTGAAATTTGGACAACAACTTGTTGCAAGAATAGAATCAAATAGTTTTGGTCAAAATATAAAAAAGAATATAATTAGTCAATAGTGGAGAATGTGATGCCGACATGCAAGTCATGGGAAATGTTCTGAATTTTGTGTCATGAAGAGTTAGGTCGATATATATATATATATATATATATATATATATATATATATATATATATATATATATATATATATATATATCCTTAACTATATATTATCCTTACCATAACCGTTAATATATATTAATGGATTTTATTTATACTCTATTCTTATTTGTTAAAATAATTAGATTATAAAGGATAAAATACTTAATCAAGAGATTTTTCCCTTTTAACATAGTAATTTGTAGGTATTGTTGCAAAGCATAGTTTGTGTTCACATGTATAAAGATCCAACTAGTATATTGCCCGTGCTTTGCTACTGGTTCAAAATTAGAAGCAAATCATACCAAATATTTTAATCTTTAATAATATTTGTATTTTTATAATTTCTCTTTATTCTACAATGAAATGAACTATTTTGTCTTTACTTCTCTGTTAAATAGGAAGGTAATCAATATTTACTGAACAAACATGTTAATTACTTTTTTTATTTTGTTGTAATCAATAACATAAAAAGAAACAAATAAATGTTATCAATTAATTGCTTTTATGACAACATTCATATGAAGAAATTGTAAGGAGAAAATCAGTGTAGCGAGTGTTTAGAGAACTAAATATAGACTTGAACACAATAAATGTCAATACATTGCCACATAAAATCACAATTGCAGAATTTTTTGATATTAACCGTTTAAAATCCAGCAAATAAATCACAGCAGTTGGCGGATAAGGACATCTACATGCTTAATATTAGAAGAGAGATATTTGTGTTGACATTGCTATAATTTTGTCTTGCTGGTGCCTTTTAGTTCAGGGGCAAAATATGTACTTTTGGAGGGAAAAAATGAAAAAAATGAACAGTGTTTACTATACTTAAATAAATAAAATATGAAAAACAGTGATTTTCAAAAATTCATAAATAGTACAAAAATTACTAAAAATGTAAAATTTGGTTTCCAAGTACATTTTAATATGAAGAACACGTTGAGCACTTCAGATCGACTATTTGAACTTTGAAAATCACAAAAACGAATTGGTAGCACCAAAGCCTTGGTCATACCACTTGATCTTAGCCAACCTATATATATATATATATATATATATATATATATATATATATATATATATATATATAGTGGCTAATATCAAAACGTTTGTTTCTAGCCCCTGGTGCTACCAAGTGGTTATCTGATCAAAGTTCAAACAGTCGATCCAAACCGTTAGATGTTCAATCTATATTAAAATGTGTTTGGAGATGTGATGCTGAAAAAAACTTCAAAACAACGATTTTCAAACGATCTTAGTAAATAGTAAAAAAATTCCAAAAAAAATATAAAATTTGGTCTCCAAGCACCTTTTATTATAGATTGAACATCTAACGGTTTGGATCGACTGTTTGAACTTTGAAAACCAGAAAACCACTTGGTAGCACTGGGGGGCTATTAATAAACGTTTTGATATTAGCCACTCTCTCTCTCTCTCTCTCTCTCTAGATCTCTCTCTCTCTATATATATAGAGTGAGGCTACGGTACTATGCACAGCACAGTTTGGTCCGTGCTACGGCTCAATATTTAAGTTTTCAAAATCCTAACGGTCGATCCGAACCGTTCAACATGATTATAAAATGAATATGTACTTGCAAACCAAATTTTACATTTTTTCGAATTTGTTTACTATTTTTTTAGATAGGTACAAAATCACTTGATCTGAAAATTCTGGACCATCCAAAAACAGTGATATTATCATTAATTTTGAGTTCAGCATGGGACCCGATTTAGAGTTGTACTCCATCTCTTTCAACAAAATATACCCCACAATTACTGCATTGATGGAAGTATATATATATATAGAGCATTTGAGGCTTGCTCTCTGGCTTGCATTTCGAGTTCAAAAGATGGGGCCATAAAAAGTTATCCAGTTTTAGAACTTTCAGAAATAATATTTGTTGGGATTTTCAGATCAAGTGATTTTCTACCTATCTAAAAAAATTGTAAAAAAATTCGAAAAAATGTAAAATTTGGTTTGCAAGTACATATTCATTTTATGATCATGTTGAACGGTTCGGATCAACCGTTAGGATTTTGAAAACTCAAATATTGAGCCGTAGCATGGACCAAACCGTGCTGTGCATAGTACCGTAGCCTCACTCTATATATATATTATATATATATAGAGAGAGAGAGAGAGAGGCTAATATCAAAACGTTTATTCCTAGCCCCCCAGTGCTACCAAGTGGTTTTCCGGTTTTCAAAGTTCAAACAGTCAATCCAAACCGTTAGATGTTCAATCTATAATAAAAGGTGCTTGGAGACCAAATTTTATATTTTATTTGAAATTTTTTTACTATTTACTAAGATCATTTGAAAATCGCTGTTTTGAAGTTTTTTTCAGCATCATTGAATACAGCAATTTTCAAACCATGTTAATAAATAGTAAAAAAATTCCAAAAAATGTAAAATATGGTTTGCAAGTACATATTCATATGGAGATCATGTTGAACGGTTCGGATCGACCGTTAGGATTTTGAAAACTCAAAAATTGAGCCGTAGCACAAAGGCCCTCTATGCTACGTGTAGCATATTAGCCAGATTCATATATATATATATATAGAGTATGGCTAATGTGCTTCTGGAAGCATTTCGGCCTCGTGCTTCCGGAGGCATATCTTAGTGTTTGATGTTCAAACAACAAATTCAAACTGTTAGATGTTCAATCTATATTAAAATCTGCTTGGAGACCAAATTTTACATTTTTTGGAATTTTTTTACTATTTATTAAGCCACTTTGAAAATTCCAGATCCGGGTGAACAGTAAAAACAGTCTGGACCATATGATCTGGAATTTTCAAAGTGGCTTAATAAATAGTAAAAAAATTCCAAAAAATGTAAAATTTGGTCTCCAAGCAGATTTTAATATAGAGATCACATCTAACGGTTTGCATTTGTTGTTTGAACATCAAACACTAAGATATGCCCCCGGAAGCATATCGCTGAAGTTCTAGAGGAAGCACGTTAGCCATACTCTATATATATATATATTAATCCAAACCTCTTCAGAAATTATATAAATACAATTGTCTTCAAACCAATTAATAACTCCAACAAATTGCTCAATATTGCCCCTCTAAAAATACTTATTTAGAAAAAAATATATCTACTCTGAAAAAATACAAGTACTTGTGTTGTGTTGATATAATAATGAAGAGGATTGATGCTTTAGTGCAATGCCACTATATACTATTTTAAATATTTTAACAATGCTTGTGCTATGACAAAAATTATTTGGTTAAAGATGGCATTTGATAGTAGCATTTTTATTTTTTGGGTGAGCAAATATTGTTTGGTTGCAAGTATCTCATAATATTTTCTCCTCTCTAATAAAATAAATTATACTTTATCTCGTAGATTGCTCAGATTATATAAAATCACCTAAGAATATGTGACTTGACTTTTCACGTCCATTTATTTTCCGGCCGCCTTAAAAATTATTATTCTTAATTTATTTAATTAATAAAAAGAGAAAGGAATAACATCCATGCTACTTTTTGCGAGATCTTTCAACCATGCATATTATTCTATTCTATTTTATCTATGCATCTTTGACTTGTGATGCATGCCTTGAAAAATAATTTGCGAGATATATTACTTGAAAAAGGGACAAAAAAATCATTTAATTAAAGAAGTCAATTTGATGATCAAGGCATCACAATAATTATTGTCTCTGCCTGCTTGTTTTCTGTATTTTCTGTAATTACACCCATCCGAAAGTAGTGATTTTCTACCTAACAAAAAAAAATAGTAAAAAAATAAAAAAAATATAAAATTTGGTCTCCAAGTATATTTTCATATGATAATAATGTTGAGCGGTTCAGATCGATTATTTGGATTTTGAAGACGGAGATATGAATCCAATGCACGGAACGATCCGCACATTACAAAGTACCATAGCCTCACTCATTATTAATTGTTCATAGCATTCAAATATTTTTTTTTTCAAGACGCTACTGTTTATATATAGTGTCCACTTTTTTTTTTTTCTTTTTCTTAAATATAAATATGTCTAATTCAATCTGTATTCACTACTCTGAAGCCATCCTTGTAGCGATTCAAAACAGCTTTATCATTAGAAAAACAAAGGGCAATACGGTTAGATGCACGGGCGGATCCACAAAAAACCGACAAAAGTGGAGACAGCTGTGACACTTTTGACGTGACTAAAATAGTAGAGGACAATCAGGTTACATGCATGAATAATCACGTCACAAGTAGTTGCGTTGTGATGACGCATGACGTGATCATTCATGTTTAATTATTTATTCAAGTTTCAAGTTAGTTCATAAAAAATAATAACAGAAAATACTAAAAAAAGAAATTATAATAAAGAAATAATGTTGACAAATTGTCACCGGCTAACGTGACAGGACAGTTTGTATGCCGTGACGTGTTATTTTCGATCGAAGGAAGACACATCACACAACACGCGAGTCACATCAACATGTCCCGAAACCCACGTATCCGTGATGTACTGTGACAAAATTAGTAACAACGTGACTAATTTTCTTTGCTACCTCTAATACTAGATTAATTAGTATAAACAAGATTTGACATTTTTAATTCACTAGTGGAAAAAGTACAATTAGTGTCGCCCCATCAGTGTCGGATTTAAGCCCTACCCAATACGGATACAGATCAGCAACGGGCACATTACAAAGCCGACCTTGATTTCACTTATCAGGAACGGTTGTATTTAAAAATCCGTTCTTGATAGTGCTGGCCAAATCAGGAACGGTCTTTTATAAAGAGGCGTTCCTGATTGTGTCTTAATAGGATCGGTTTTATAAAGAGGCGTTCCTGATTAGTAGTATTTTGTATCGGTTGTATTAGGTGCGTTCCTGATAGGTATTAGGAACTGTTATTTTAATAGCCGATGCTAATGGGCCAAGCTAGGGTTCATTCTGCGCCAAGCTAGGTTCATATTTCATTTTGAAATCTCTCTCGGACTCAGACCCTCTCCCTCGCGCTCAAGTCACGTCCCGAGGTCTCTCTCTCTCTCTCTCGCGGGCTCTCTCTCTCTGCGCCAAGCTTTTCACTCGGGCTCTCTCTCTCTCGCGGGCGGCTCCGCCGCACCTCGCTCTGCCGCACCTGGAGGTCACTCTAGTCGCCGCTTCTCTCCGCCGCACCTCGCTCCGAATTGATCCGCGCAGCGGCCATCTCGCCGGACGAATTGAACCGCGCAGCAGCCAATGCTAAATGCTAAATGCCACTCTAGTCGCCGCACTCACAGTGGGAACACTCACGACTGTCTCGAGACTCGGTTTGCCCCGTCTCTCTAGAATTCTACAAATCGCAGGTAACTCTGGTATCCTACCTTTGAGTTCTTTCAAGTTGGAATTTAGTAGTTAATAGCAAGGTTATAGTGTTTGTTTTAGGTCTTGCCTTGCTTGAGTATTATAACCTTATTTTGTTCATGTGTTGCAATTGAATTAATTGGTTAGAAGTAGAGATTGAATGAGAGATGATGCACAAACAAAACTAGAAAATTAGAGTATTTAAAGAAAGAATGATTGTTAAGTGGATCAAAAGTTTGCATTGACCAGCATGTCACTCTTACAGAAAAGGATACATAAACTAAAAAAGAAACAGAAAATGAACAGTCTTCTGAACTAATAAGTGTTGCCGAGCAAGGGGCAACACATCCCAAAAATTTCTGTAAAGAAAAAACCTCATCAATAACTGTGGAAAACAAGCAACACGAGAGAAAAAAAAAAAAAAAACGCTAAGACAACAGCTCTCTCTGCCCTGGAAATTTGTTGGAGCGCTTTATTAATTCCTCTGTACAGGCAAGCACATTTACCCTGAAATTGAACAAACATGTATATTATATATTGATCAATAATTTGGCAAGATGAGAATCAAATTTAAAGGGAGGCGTGGTAAACCTGCTGTGTATATTGTCAGTGATGCAGCAAGCCTCAGTTTTGGTTTTGCAGCCTAGTTCTTCCCCTTGCACCTCTCTTCCCAGAATTGGTACCAGCATTCTTAACTGGAGTTGAACCGACAGCATAATCCATAACTGGAGTTGAACTCTGAGCATAATCCATAACTGGGGTTGGGGTATAACCCATGTTCCATCCACTTGCCAGTATGTTGGGTTGCTGGTACAGAGATTCAGATTGTTTAATTAATTACACAAAACATATATATTAATTGATGGAGTGACAGAGCTAGCTAGTGACTATATATATATATATATATTGATGCATAATTACCTGAATGTATTGCATAGTTGGATCAAAGAAGCTGAGTGCTGGCTGAGGCTGAGGCTGAGGCTGAGGAGAATAGGTAGTGTACGCGTAGTTGTGAAAAGGCACAGCAGTGTAGCTGTAGCTGGGGTTTTGATCTATGTACTGCAGGTTGTACATGTCATTCATATATGTCAGAGGAAGGTTGTACATTGCAGGTGATTGAACAGCATGAGAAAAAGATGTAGTCCGACGAAGCCGCCTTCCTTTTGCAAATGCTCTCTTCACTATTTCTGTGAGATTCCAAATGAAACTGAAATTTATACCTAAATTGTGGAACTAAAAAGGAAAACAAGTTGAGATGGACTAATGTCGCATAAATTATGAATATTCCTCTTTTCTCTATTGATTCTATAACGGGTTTGAACCCGATTGCAGTTGGCAGTCAACACACAATACCTGCGCTTGATAATTTGGGTTGTGTTGTCTTTGAGTAGAATTTCAACTTAATTTAATTCCCAGTTCCTTATTTGAGAGTTTGGGTAGGGTATACAAATTCCATCAACTTAATTGTAAATTTTCTATTTTAAAAGGTCTATCTTTATAAATTTCAAAACTGGAGTAAATACTTCTTGTTAGAGGGGTCTAAGCACAAGTTGGTATTATTAGTTGGAATGGACTGTTCAAATCAAAAATTTTAGATGGGAAATAAATGGTTGGGAAATTTTGAATACATTTTTAATTCGAAAGTACTAATGCACCCAATATTGCATTTTGTATTCACAGGTGGATCCTCTCACTCATCAAGTCAAGATCTGTGATTTCGGAAGTGCAAAAGTTCTGGTAAATAATAAGTCTCTATTATTACTATCATAGTTATCATAGTTGAAAATGTACATGGATGCCAAATTTTAGATTTTTAGATTTTTTAGATTTAAAATCAGGAGGGTAATTTAAGGTAAAGTAAATTATTTTACTTAAATTAATCTGGTTCTTAAATTCTTAATTAATTGGTAAATGTTTGTTTTATGTGATTTAAATAATTAGGTAAAAGGAGAACCGAACATATCATACATATGTTCCCGTTATTAAACTGATAATGGCTATGTATGCTACATGGAATTAAATTAGTATCATTACCTTTACAATTTATCAAGATAACGCTTTCAATTTATTCTCAATTGACAGGATCATTTATGTTTTCTATTAGGGCTTATGCTATCCCTTTATGCGTTGTTTGTGTCATCTATTCTAGGCTCATTTCTTGGTCTTGTTCTGAATCTTATTATTATTTAACATTTCAACTACAGGGATACAGCTGGACGAGCGATTTAGGAGTCTTATTCCCAGCTACATTCGTGACTCCTCAGTCGCTGTCATTGTTTATGATGTCGCCAGTATGTTATTTTATCATAGATCTATATCCAACTGGTAGAGCACATCACCTGCAATAGAATTTTTCCATTTTTTGGACCGGCGTTGATATTTAAGCCTCAAATTAAGTACTTAGACGAATATATGACAATTAACTTGGATAATTTTGTGTCTTTTGTGTGTTTTGTGGATATATGGAATTAAATTTGGATATTTTTTTATGGCAATTAACTTGTTTGATGTCTTTTGTTTGTGATTGTGGCATATTAATTATTGATCTAAATGTGATATTTGAATTAGCTCATGCGAATACCCACATTTTGCAAAAAAAAAAAAAAAAAAATAATAATAATAATAATATATATGAACAGTAACGGTTGTTTATTAAAAGGCCGTTCCTGATTGTTAAAATCAGTATCGGTTGTTCTTAAAGGCCGTTCCTGATTATCAACATCAGTATCGGCTAATAACAAACAACCGTTCCTGATTGTCCATATCAGTATCGGCTATATCAAACAACCGTTCCTGATTATGAGATTTAGTGTCGGTTATTTAACCGTTCCTGATTAGTTCTACTATCTGTAACAGCTGGGTCAGTGTCGCCTCTAGGTCCGCTCCTGATGCGTGTTTTTAACCGTTCTTGATGTGTGTTTTTCCACTAGTGATTTAGACTGTTCAATAATTGTGGATCCAAGACAATATTCTAAATTTGGCGATATGTCATAAATATTTGGACCACTTCTTGCAAAATATTTGAGAAATTTCGACCTTTCTCTACGCATCACATTAAGTGTTCCAAGACCACAACTCCCTCCCCTATTCCCTTCTAAAAAATAATATAAAAGATAAAAGAGCTATTCAAAAGTTTATTTTTATATTTCTAAAAAATCAATGTAGGAACGTACGTTTATTTTATCAAAATAATAAAAGTCAACAAAAATAGCGTCCATGAAACCGTTATCTTTTTTTTTCTTTTTCAAATCCATAAAATTATTTTAATATATTTGACTAGCTGATACTGTCTCCAATACGTCCCGGTATGTCTCCGGAATATTTGAATTTATAATAGATGTTATGGAATGTGGAATGTGGATCTTTTAAATTTTAAATTAAATAACTAGTTAAATTTGTTGTAAATTCATGATGGTTAAAGAATGAATGTGTAACTATGTATTTACTTTTCTAATAAATTTATAATAATACAGGTGTTAAATTAATAATATAATTAAAAATACACACGTATCGTATTCCAGGTTTAAAAAAAAACCATATCGTTGTATTCGATACGATAAAATAATTCGTGCTGCCGGTGTATTATATGGACCCACACTTGTTCAGTACCACACATTTCGGATTCCAAAAAACTGGAGGTGGCTAGCCTGAAATGTTGTTTGTTGCTAAAATGTTTTGTAATTACTGTTTATGGATTTAGTTATGATCATTTATTTAATTGATTTGAGTTAATATAGTTTGAGGTCAAGGTAATGCCCAATTTTCAAAGCAAATTGCCCGGTTATTTATGTAATTTATAAATGTTGTATTCTATCTATTTGATTAAATTAATTTCCTTGTACAGCATTGAGAGCCAAGTTTTTGATAGAATGTGTTAGTGGCCTTGAAAAGAACCTCTTAAGTGAAGGTATAATTCCTTCACTTGCTAAAGCATGTGGTGCACATACTGTCCAGTCTCTCTCTCTCTCTCTCTCTCTCTCTCTATATATATATATATATATATATGCCCCTAAAATTTCAAATTTGATCTCTAATTTTCGTTCCTTCACATTAATTACACATTTGAAAGGAACATACAGTTCAGTCTCTCTCTCTCTCTATATATATATATATTGGCCCCTAAAATTTCAAATTTGATCTCTAATTTTCGTTCCTTCACATTAATTACACATTTGAAAGGAACAGAGTGATGTTTTGCACTTTGGATAAAGGAACAGACTGATTACACATAAGAGAATAGCAAATTAAAATAGTAAATAATATAGAAGACAGAGTGATGTTTTGCATTATGTCATTATAAATCAAAGAGCTGTTCCTTGCTTCAAAACTTTCAATGCATTGAATGGGTGGGGGTTTTGTCCAAACGGCTTTGGACAAAGTTTCATCCAAATTAAGTCTGATTTAAACTGTCCGATCTGCATCAAATTTCATATAAACATTTATATTCAAGGAGCCATTTAAATTTATTAAGTTTTAAATATGTTTGTACGAATCTAAATGCAAATCAGATGTTTAAGCTTAACTTTGGATGAGACTGTCTCCAAAGGCCTTTGGACAAAACCCAATTCCGCATTGAATATCTAAAAAATGTTCATGCATTTATTATACCTTAATTGAAGTCGTAATTGTCTTGGTGACTACATGTAACTGCATAGAAATTCATGATGAAATTATCTCATAAAAGAAAATACACAGTTTTGGGTTGGAGTTCCCAATGCTCCTTGGAAGGAAAAATATTTGCAAATTTACTAGTTGGTTTCTTATTGTACTAAATTACAACGAATAAATTTATTTGAGACTAACAAATTAATAATGAATTAATAATGAGTCTATTTGGCAATTTTCTTGGGCCGGTTGGGGCTTAATGAATCATACTATATAGCAAATTAAAATTGAAGTTTCAACTAATCATCACATGGTTTCTTTAATAAAATTTCTTGGGCCTAATGGGCTTTGTTCCAGGGCCCAATATTCATTTAAATTCAAAACCAGGGTTCTTGCATATTGTCTTATTTAATTATTCATAATAAAACACTGAATCAAGCCTACGGGCACATTACCAAATAATAAAAAAAAGGGGGAAAATATACTTAGTCGAGATTTATTGTACTCGAGTGTGCATGATATATATATAAAGAGCAAATGAACTTGTTTAGGGAACTTTATTTTGGAGATATATATTTTTTCTTTTGTAATTCACGCTTGCTATCTGCCCTCAATTCATAATGTTCATAATATCTAGTTAGAAAGACATTAATTACCAATGATCCTTACCTAAATTATAGCTTTATGCAGATCGCCACATGTCCGAAATTTGGTTAAAAAAGTTCTAATAAATAATAAATATTCAAGTGCAAGGCTGATTTCCTCAAAAAAAAAATGTCTAGTTGCCCTAGTATCCATGAAAAAGCCGAGCGTGACAAGAAGAGAGCCATACGGAGCCAAGGACAACCTGCCGGAAATTTCGCAAAAATACCAACTCTCCTGCAATTGGATTTATTCGGTTTCCGGCAAGTCATCCTTGGCTGCATTCGACTCGCTACCTCTTCACGCATGGCTATCTATGGCCAAATCTTCATATCACTTAGGTTTATCTTTATCTGCGGGGAAGTCCATAAATAGTGGAAGAAGGAATAATATTTGGAGATATATGATCTATTATATGGTTCTTGCATATTCATTTCTTTATAGGTTGGTTAGGTCTGATGGAATTTCTCTCTGTTTTTAACATTTAAGGACAATTAATTAATATTACCGTATGCATGGATTTATATATGTGCCATAGAGAAATACTTCTTTACCCAACAGTTGCATCATGCAAAATGAAAGGTTGAGGCGCCAACTGCATGTACATTGTTCTCTTTCATCATAATTTATCCATGATCAAACTCTATCTAGGAAATGGAAAGTTAGGCTTGCAGTGATCAACAATTGCAGCTGTTACGGTTAAATGCATTTAGGCCGCATTATTTGCTAATAAATAAAAAAGAAATAGCGGCGTAACCAATTGATATGTGGAATTAGGGGTGTTCAAGGGCTCATATGCAAAATATTTAAAACCGGTTTGACCGAACATACCGAATAGACCGAACCCCAACCTTTTTTAAATGAAAAAAACCGGTCGAGGTTTGTCAATATTTTATTCGAGTAAAGTTGATATGTCTCATTTCTATATCTCTATTTTTAAAACTTTAATGACTAAATTAAAACTCAAATATTAAAATAAAAATATTAGATAAGGTCAACATCATTTTCTCTATGCATATATAAATGATTATGACATTTAACTTTATTTAAGTTGTTATAAAGAGTTTGCAAAAATATATTGATGTGAATAAGTTCTAATCGTTTATTTTTAAGTTATTGATATATATAAAATTAAAATTGAAAAGTGGAGTAGAACTAGGGTGTTCTTAATCTCACCAGGCTTCTTTGTGAGCTTAACTCAGAAACCCATCGGATTGATTTCAAGCGACGCATCCAAAACATTGCAACCGATCTACTTCACGAGTGATGAGTTTACATGTCAAATTTATAAAATTTTAAACTAATTTAATATAAAGTCAAGCAGTAAAAAAATGATGAAAAATGAACACACTAAAATTAACTTATAAACTATCTTTTTTTTACCGCTTGACTTTATACTAAATTAGTTCGAAATTTTATAAATTTGACATGTAAACGCATCACGCGTGAAGTAGATCGGTTTCAACGGTTTGGATGCATCGTTTGAAGCCAATCCAATAAGTTTTTGAATTAAGCTCACAAAGGGACTTGGTGTGCTTAAGAACACTCTAGTTCTACTCTTGAAAATTGATAATAATTTATGTGCATGTAGAGAAAATAAAATATATCACATTTAACGGTTTTATTTTGGTATATTAATTTTAAAATTTTTGTTATTAGAAAATTTAAAAAACAGAGACATAATGAATACAAAATAATAAAGACATTTGAACTCTCTCCTCTTTATTATTGATAATATAACAATGAGTCAAGCATACAAGCACATTACCAATCAATAAATAATTATTCGAGGTTTATTGTGGAGTGTGCATAATCAAGAGCATATGCTATTGGGGAGATCAACAATTTGTTGCTGCAAGGAGGTATCTATATATAACGATGCATAATTAATGATGTTTACTTCACTAGAAAAAATGTCATTTATAATTGTAATATATGTTTTCTACTGCAATGCAACACAACTTCTCAACTTGATGACATGCATGTACCTTTTGAACTTGCTTAATGATAACCTCTTAGCAATTCATCATAAATGCTCATAATTGCGATCAAGAAGAAGAGAGCCATACGTATGATCGGTTAGTTAGGAAACATGTCTAGATGTCTTTGTACCCATGAAAAAGCCAAGCGTGAGAAGAAGAGAGCTATACGTAGCCAAAGACAACTTGCCGGCAATTTCGCAAAAACACCAACTATATATCGTTGGGTTTATTCGGTTTCCGGCAAGTCATCCTTGGCTGCATTCGACTCGCTACCTCTTCACGCATGACTATCTATGGCTTTTGTTTTCTTCTTCTTCTTTGCATAAGTAGTTGATATGTCTGTGGTAAGGTCGAGTTGGAGCATATCATTACAAAAGGTGGTGTTGGTATTTAAATAGTGGAAGAAAGAATAATTTGGAGATCCTCTAATATATATGGTTCTTTCTTTTTTAATTAAAGTTCTTTTAAGCTTTAGTTCCAGGTCATTAATTGCATAGCCAAAGCTCTGGAGTAACATAATTAATTATTTTTTGCAACATATGATAGACAAGTACAGATATGATGATCATTTTATCCCTGGCCAACATATGATAGACAACAGATATATATATATGATCATGTAGGGAAGGACAGTGACTCAGTGAGGTGAGGATATATATGAAATATTAATGGAAGCTGGTTAGTCAACAATTTCAGCTGTTACATGCATTTAAGCCGCATTAATTAATTATTTGCTAATAAATCCAAAGGAAATAGCGGCGGTGCGGCACTAACTTTGCTACCTGGCTAATTTACAACCCCAAAATCTAAATATCCTCTTGCTGCAAATTTGCTTAGGGATCATTTTATAATACATCCAAATTTTAGTACCCACTATTTGAACCCTAATTGAGTATCTTTTTATTATATCGCCATCTCATTAATTACTCAGAAGACTTATTTAATGCATACAACATTTTCCATCTCCCAAGTAACTTGACAAAAATATCTTTGTAATAAAAAATATTATTAAAATTATAAACTTCAAATTTTAGCTATTAATTACATGTACTAGCTCTAAGGTATTCTAATGTGATTTGGTGCATATTTTAGATATTGAAAAGTACGATTCCAAGTAATTAATAAAAATAAAGTTTCTAGATGCATTCTCCATCATTTATATAAAATATATATCAAATTTGAGAAATTTTGAAATTTAATTGATCATAAAAAATCACAAAAACTCAACCATTAAAAATTGTAAGTTTTTACTACATACCCTGTATATTTCAAAAAAACAAGCAATGATCATTAGAGGGTTTCTCTACTTGGGGTTTAGTATCAAATTCCACAAGTATTCTTTTAGTTAATTGTAATTACAGTGGCATTAAAAAGTACATTTTATTAATGCTCTCATTCTCTTTATGTAAATTAAAAAAAAAATTCCTTCTGATCTCTGAAAACGTGATTATAAATTGGTCCAAGTCAAAAACACAACAAGGAAAAATAAATTTGATTGTAAAAGAGCCGCAAAACTGAAAAGGGTTGACAGAACCTTATTCCCTAATTTGAGATTGTAAATTGTAGCTATATTCTCTAATGCATAATTTTAGCATAATAATAATAATATTCTTAATGCACTCAACCAGCCGCCAAAACGATAATTCTTTGTGACATTTTATGTATAATATGGACTGGAAGGAACAAATTGTGCTTTTGAAAACAACACAATAAAATCGAGTTGATCTTTAGCTGGAGAATTTTGTATTCATAGAAAATATGATAAAATAATATATGTAAACAGAAAGATCGAGTATCTTCGATTTCGATGCATAGAAGGATCAATAGAAATTTTCCCCCATTTGGAGAGAAGGAAACAGGAGACTGTTCTCGAATAAGAGCAGACCGGTGTGTATACTAGTAAATGATACAATCTTGGATATCAATTTTTGGGCTCAACGGTAACCGACGGAGAGTTAGGGGATATGAGGGCTCTGAATTTTGTAAAATGCTTGTGGCAATTAATGCTAGCTAGATTATGTTTAACTACATATAGGACCCTGTGTAAATAACATTTTTCTTAATTAATATATTGTCGTCAGCCTTGTTGACCGACCATAAAAAAAAATAGAAATTTTCCCTATCCAAAGTTTTTTTTTATCTGGTTGCCTTGAATCCTCTGTGGATCCGATAAATTTTGGAACTTTAAATCAAAATTACCTTAAAAATAGATTTTTTACCATTTCAAACTTCGAATCGATAAAAATTCTACCGATCCTTCTACTGCATCGAAAAAAGAAGATACTTTTTTTGTTTTCCTATATTATTTTATAATATTTTCTATGAATAAAAAATTCACCTTTAGCTGCATTGTTGATTTCACATCTTAGGATTATAGATGAACATTTGGTTTAAAAAAAGTTATACTAAATTATTAACATAATTATAAACTTTTTTTTTTATTAGAAAATTAGAAATACTTGGAAATGCATCTAGACAAACATTGAACTTATTTTTCTCAACTTTTGGGTCCAAAACGCAACATAAGTATCGTTTTTTTGGCAATAAAAAACAAACGATGCTTGGGCCAAATTTTCTTGGTTCAAATTTTGACGAGCGGGTGTTTCTTATTGTACTAAATTACAACGAATATATTTATTTGGGACTAACGAAATTAGCTGTTGGCATTTTGCTTGGGCCAAATGGTGTTTAATTGATCATACTAGCAAATTTAAAATGAAGTTTGTACGACCAATTTAGTTAGTGCTGCTTAATCATCACATGGTTTCAATAATAAAATTTCATGGGCCTAATGGGCTTTTTACAGGGCCCAATATTCATTAAAAATTAAAAACTAGGGGTTCCTGCATATGGTCTTATTTATTCATAATGGGCACATTACCATTAACTTGTTTTTTATTAGAGAAGCCTTTGAGAAATGGATTCGACATAACCGACACCTATGATATATAGCCAGTTTGTTTTCACATGAAGTATTGAGAATTCATGCGTCCAGCACAAAAAATATTTATAAAATTTTAAAATATTAAAGTTTATGACTGCTTCTGTTACACATGAAAGACTTAATTATCGAGATATGAATATTTCTTTTGAAAGAAAATAATTCAACTTCTGCACGTTACGTGCCATTACATCCGCTGTATTGAATATTGATTGAGAATTCATAAATTAGAAACCCATCTTTTGGAACGTCTAAAGGGCAAGCTTAATAAATTCAATGTTGAACATGTTGGTTTATGTTGCTTTCAATCCTTATAATTATAGTTGAATTGGTTAAAATATAAATATCTGTGCTTAATAAATTTAATTTGGTTCTCTTAATTTAATCAACTTGGTTATATACAATAAGAGGAGGGTTCCAATGCCTCATGTTTTTCATACCTCATCTACATCATATGTTATATCTTCGTTTTCAAAGTTCAAATTTTCGATCCGAACCGTTCAACATGATATTCATACTAAAATATGCTTGGAGATGAAATTTTATATTTTTTGGAAATTTTTTATTATTTTTTAAGATGGGTACAAAATCACTGTTTTTGGACCGTTTAAAAAACAGTGATTTTCTACCCATCTTAAAAAATAGTAAAAAATTTCCAAAAATTATAAAATTTCATCTCCAACCATATTTTAGTATGGATATCATGGTGAACGGTTCAGATGGACAATTTAGACTTTGAAAACGAAGATATAGAACATGAGGTATGATGAGGCATGAAAGGCATGAGGCATTGGAACCCTCCACATACAATAAATATCTTCTGTATAATTCTATTGTAGGATCACGTCCAATCTTGAAAGTTTCAAAATTCAAAATAATCCAATATGTACCGAGTCTGTATCCCCTATAGGAACTCAATTTATTATTTTTTATCCGGACCGTACAATCAGGAATTTGGGCCAATTCAGCCCGTGATGGAACGCATGGGGCCTCTCTTTATTCGTGTTAGTGCAGAACAAACGGTCTGGATCAAAACTAAAAAATTGGATTACTTTAGGATCCGAATTGATATATACGGATATACCTTAGGATCTGATTTGAATGTTTTGATCCATGCTAAAAATTAATTATCCCTTCCCATTATTAATTATCTAAGAATGAAGACATGGTAGGCATGATTTGAATCAGATTCCTTCCTTCATATGCGTTGAGAAATACATTTTTAATATGGTGCACATTCACGATCGATCTGATCTAAAGTCAATGGATTAGATGTAGACCAATCAATTTTTCTTAAACAATTAAGATAGGTAGGCATGATGTCGATTGGAATTGTTTTCTATTAATTAATTGATTTTAGAGTCAATGGATAATTAGGTAGGCATGATCTAAAGTCAATGGATTTCATGGTGCACACACAATAATGAGCAATATGGCGTACATCACCATGTGAAGAAAGAGGTTGGCCCCATTAACAATGAAGGTATGGTATATGATGTAGATTGGAATTATTTGTATATGGTGTATAGATGAGCAACATTACCATGTGAAGAAAGAAAGAGGCCCTCCGATATTAGAAGTACCTTAATAATTAATTTCGTAGACGGTGGAAAATTAATTTCCCTCTCCACCAAATCTTTTAATTAATAATTAGTCATCTTCTTTTCATATTAGTTAATTTCTCCCAACTTTCGTAGAAGCTGCCAATTAAATGAATAAATGCACCTCAATCATTTTATCTTAAAAAATATAAAATCAACACACAATATGGCGTGCATCAATGGGCCAACCTCTTTCGTTACACATGGAATACTTATCGAAATCTGAACATTTTTTTCGATAAAAAAAATATTAGAAATAATAATTCAACTTATTCATATTATATTAAATGTTGATGGGAAGTAATAAATTAGAATCCCGTCCTTTGCAACCTCTGGAGGGTGATAAAGTAGAAATCCGTCTTTTAGAAAGTCTAAAAGGCAATATTAAAAATTCAATGTTCAACATTTTTATTTTTTTAGAATTTCTAACTAATTAAATAGAAAGTGGTCCAGTTGGTGCTTACATTGTTTTCCTTACCATTTCTGTTTGATTTTTGTTTAGTTATAGTTGAATTTGCTCAAGATATCTTTTGTGTACCTATTAACTACGTGAATGTACATTTTTAATCAAATATTCCTTTAATTTAACCACCTTAGTTATATCCAATAAATATCTTTTGTAAAATTCAATTAGAAGGTCACGTAGTGAAGGTTGCAAAACTCAAAATAATCAAATAAATACCTATACCTAAATACCTATACCGGATGATTTGAATGTTTTGATCAATGCTAAAAAATAATGAAGACATGGTAGGCATTGATTTGAATCTGATTCCTTCCTTGAGATGCGCTGAGAAATACATTTTTAATGTGGATGTAGATCAATCAATTTTCTATTAATTAATTAATTAATCTTATGAATGCATGAAACAGTCGGCCAATTGAGACCTTTATATAAGCTCCACCGCAGCATCTTATTGTGTACTGCACAACAAATCTAATACTGTGCTATATTCGCAATTTGAATATAAATAATTGAGGTTGTGTACAGCATCAAACAGTCGGCCATGACACTCTTATCGGCCTTTATTAACTCCTCGCTCGCATTAGAAACTGAGGTTGAGTTAGCGGAGCAAGGAGTTGACGGAGGCTGATAAGAGTGTCATATATGGTTGGGACTTACGCGCGAACCACAGTTGTACTAGAGAGGGGGATTGGATGCAAAGTGTTATGATTTGGATGGGAAGGAATACTTAGACATGGCAGCTGGTATTGTGGTTAATTCGCTCGGCCATGCAGATCCTGATTGGTTAAAGGCTGTGAATGATCAAGCCAGTACTCTTGCACATGTCAGCAACGTGTTCTATTCAGTGCCTCAGGTGGGTTTCAAAATCTCTTTGTTGGAAAAGTTGGGGATTTGGGAAAATCTTTTTGGTTTAGATTAGAGTTACTTTCTTGGACCATTGTAAATTTCTAGTTAATGAGGTTTTACACTTATACAGTGTCAATCAGCAAGTTGAGAAAGTCAGCCATGAACTCACACGGATTCAGACTTTTCTCAAAGATGCTGACAGGAAGCCGATAAAAGACGAAAGGCAGAAAAATTGGGTCAAGGAGATTAGAGATATTGCCCGTTCTATAGAAGATGTCATAGACACCTTTCTCATGAATATCCCACAAAAGTCGGGCATAAGGGCGACCATAAAAAACATGCTAACAAATCCCAAAAATCTACCAGCTGTACACAACCTTGTAAATGAGATAAACCAAATCCTAGAAAAGATGAAAGAGATCGAAGAGAGCCGAGTCAGATATGGCATAAATAATTTGGGTGAGGGCAGTACCGGAGATATCAAACTACCCATCAGGCCAACGATACTACCTAATATTGATCCTGACATTGTCAAGGAGTTGCTTGATGAGACCACTTCGAGACGTTCGGTGGTCTCAATTTGCCGGACCGGTGGACTCGGAAAGACTACTCTTGCACGAAAAGTGTATAATTGGTATGCGCATTTTTATTTTCTAAATTGTGTCATTTACTATCAATTTAATCCAAATTCACCTTTCTCCCAGTTTTAATTATTTTTTTCACTAATTTTGTTTATAAAAATTACACACTTTAGTTAAGATAATTAAATTAGATAACATGGTTAATATATTTTCTTAATGTAAAACTTGTATTTTATGAGAAAAAAGTCAGCTTAATTTGGTCATTGTATATCTCGAGTCCTCAATGTATGATGAATTAAAAAAAAAAAGTGCTCTATTAAATTTAAGTTATATATGTTTCACCACATGAAGAGTATAGGTGACGTACTTTATAGGTAGAACAATGAATATGTCTTAGACATTAACTAATTTTATAATTCTAGAATGAGGTAATGTCATACGAGGCTATATATCCTTAACTCTTAATTTGACAATCACCTTCCAAAATCCAAACTATGCAATCAGTGTCAAACACTCCGGTCAGTTAATTTGGTACTTAATGCTTAATTTTAAATAATAAAATGACCATAATATCCTTCATAAATGTATCCTTGTTGAAATACTTATGAGGTAATTTGCGTAAAAAAAGTGGATAGAACATTAATATATCTTCTAATCCATTTTTAATTGTGTACATGCTTACGTGCATATCTGAATTCGCACTTTTACATGGGTTTTGTTGACATTGCACAAACGCTGAACAAGATCAACAGCTAGACTTGGGAAGGTCAAGTATAGAGGTGTTATCGGGTTGGGTAGGGTCCGCATAGTATTATATTTCGATCCATACTCTAAAAGTGTTCGGGTACAAATTTCGGTCAATATACTTATTACTCCAAACTGGATCGGTTTAATGCAAATCCGGATACCACATTTAATAGTAGACATTTATGGTCTAGTATTTCGGTTACAGCTAGACCGGTACTCATAACTTGTTTGTGAATTATCGGGTCTGGTTTAGATCCAGTTCGGTTCCGAATAATCGGATAAAAGTAACACCTCTACATGTCACAAGGATTCGAGAAACCATTTATTCTTAAATATAATTATAATTTCTTAAATATCTCACATACAATATTATTATAATATAAATTAAAAACTTCTTCAAAATCAAAATTATACTATTGTTCTTGATACAATATAACATGCATGGTTTATAGAAAAATAAAAATAGTAATAAATTAATTTGTAAAGTAAAATATTGAAGATGGTGATTTTCTTTTTATATCTTTTAATTTATGATATGATATTAGAGGAGGCATCTACTTACACTCTTTTTTGGTGACGCCGAATTACACCCTACATTTTCAAATTTTTCAAAGTCCAAATAGTCGATCCAAACCGTTTAACATGATGAATATATTAAAATGTGCTTGCAGATCAAATTTTATTTATTTTTGAATTGTTTTACTATTTATTAAGTATTTTACAAAATCGGTGTTTCCAGACCATTGAATTTTTGTGCCCATCTTAATAAATAGTAAAAGTTCAAAAAAATGTAACATTTGATCTGCAAGTACATTTTAATATATCAATCGTATTGAACGGTTTGGATCTACTGTTTGGACTTTGAAAATATAGGGTGTAATTCGGTGTCACTAAAAAAGAGTGTAAGTGGATCCCTCCTCATGATATTATGATTTTTTTCATTTCATATCGTCATTTCTAATGGAGTCGAAATGATCTATATATTGATTAGATCAGATCATTTAAATTATCTCGAATTCTTTACTTGAATAAAAGACGATTTTGTCGAATCATATTGAATATTAGACAAGATATTCCTTACCTTTCATTTTGCATGTCAAATAGTAAAAGAAAGAAACTTCTGTCTTTCTCGTATAGCTTAATTACTAGCTACTTAAATAAATATTTGCTTCCCAAAAATTGCTATAGGTGATTGCCAAAGTTATTAATATATATAAATAATTGCATTACCATTGTATCAGATATTTATATGGGTATTGAGTCGGGTTCGGTAGTGGGTCAGATAATTAAATCAAACAGATATCTGATACATTACAATATCGGTTCCGGTTCGGATCCAGATTAGCTATTTAATTATTAATTTTTTAATGTACCCATAATTTAACCAATTATATTTTTTAAACTACATATCCAAATTAATAATATTAGCATGGGTTCCAATTTAGATCTGATTCGGTATCTAATCGGAACTGGGTAATCGGGTAAAAGGAGCACCTATAGTCAAGAATTTCAGTAGCCCCGTCAATAGCTTTTTTTAACGTCTTGATAAGAACAAAAGAAAATAGAAGAGAAAAGTAGAAAACCCTTCTGACCCTGTAGCATACGCATCTATATATATAGATGTCCCAGTCTAATGGCCCAACCCTAACCCAATAGATTGACGCCAATGCAAATCATAATTTTCAGTTTACCCACTTTTCCATATTCACGTATATAAATTTATCGAGTCCTTCATTATCGTATTTTGGTTATATTAATGTCTAATATAATCTTTTCTTTTTGCAGTAATGATGTCAAAGAACAATTTGGAGTTCGCATATGGATAGCTATTTCTGAAAAGTTCGAAATAATTGATGTTTCGAGAAAGATATTGTTGAAGATAATGCAACAATTTGATCCTTCTATCAAATTGAGTGATCTGCCAAATGAAACAGAAGTGATTTTTACTGAGATTTACAAATATCTTAGTGGTAAAAAGTACCTCATAGTCCTAGACGATGTCTGGACAATCGATCTATGGACTCAAATTGGTGCAACATTTCCAGAAAAAAACAATGGTAGCAGAGTACTTGTAACCACTAGGTTCACTGATGTTCCTAAGAGCATGGATCCCATAAGTGAACCATACAAGCTCCAGTTCTTAACTGAGGAGTTAAGCCGAGAGCTTTTGTTAAAAATTGTTTTTCCTAATCATGATCTAAATAGAAATTCTTTTGATGATCTTTCTGATATCCTAGATCAATTTGTCCACAAGTGTGGTGGGCTTCCTCTCGCATTGGTGGTTTTAGGTGGTTTCTTATCAAAGAAGCCCCACAACCATGCTGTTTGGAGTAGTGTGTTCCGGACAATGAGTTGGCATGTTGAAGGAAAAAATTGTAGCGAGATCATAGGCACCAGCTATGAAGACCTGCCTTTTGCTCTCAAGTCGTGTTTTATGTACTTTGCCGCATTTCCCGAAGACTATCATATTGATGCCCCATCATTACTTCGAATGTGGATTGCAGAGGGCTTCATACCACAAGAAGATAATAGAACATTGGAAGAAACTGTCGAGAGTTTTTTATTGGATCTGGTACAAAGGTATTACATCTTCATTTTATGATTTACACGTGTTGATGTAACGTGCTGGTTTTAATTGAATAGTCTTTAAACTAAATTTTTTAATTGGAAAAAAATAATAGAAAGGAAAATTGTAGGCCCAAGCGTCGACATTTTTATTATGTTAAAAGTAAAGTCTCATAATTATATTTTGGGAAATATAATAATTAATTACAAACATTGATATTTTAGAAGCATGGGGCTGCGAATTCCGTGATGACACTCTGTTTGCCAAATTTTTATTAATATCCAAAATAATTAAACAATTTTACAATTTATACCCTGACATCGAAGAACTCAAAAAATGCCCAAACTGGAGAAAAAAGAAAAATTAAAATATTTCTTTATGTGTTATTGGAAAAAAATAAAATATTTTGAATCTGAATTATTGATCTTAGTTCAAAATCACTTCTTGGCAAATATAGAAAATATTTGAATTCTTCTATTTTTGGAAAAACAAAAAAATGTAATAATGACTTCTCTGACACAAATTTTTTTTCTCTGACAAATAATATTTAAATAACTAAAAGGTTTAGTTTTTTTAAAAATAGATGGATCACAATATTTTCGTATTTACCTAGAAGTGACTTTTCAAACGGGATCAATAACTCAGATTCATAACATTTTTATTTTTTTCCAATAACACAAAAATAAATATTTTAATTTTTCTTGCAGCCGCAAAAAATTCGGCCTGAAAAATATTGATTCGGGTTATTTGTCGCAGTCTTTCTAATAAATCAAATTATATAGTATTCCATCTATTTTCAAAGAAATATATAAAATATTTCTAATATTTCAATACAAAAAATAAATAAATTATAACATTTTCTGTTTTAAAAAAAATATAGAACCGGGAATATAATTTCTGGTTTTGGAATTCCAAAACCAAAACCGGAAATTTAATTCCCAGTTCTAGAATTCGGAAACCGGAAAATAAATTTCCGGTTTTACGGCATGAAACCGGGAATTTAATCTCCGGTTTGGACATATTTTGAAATTCCTCTGCCTGGGGTGTAGATTTTGAAATTATTTATTAATTTTGGATATTAATAAAAATTTCGGCTCTGTTTGAGCTGACCATTCGACAAAAAATAAAGAAAAAGTAAATAGGTAGCAGCGGATTTGGAGAATTTTTTCTGTAGAAAATATTGGAAAAAAATAGTATCTTAAATATGTAGCAGTGATAAAAATTATACAAATCCTGCTATGCATGAAAAAATCAAAGTACTTTTTCTGTTTTTCTATTTCTTTATTTCAATAAAACCAGCTTATGTATACAACATTAAACTAGCACGTTACATCAACATAAAATGATATACACAGCTTATGTATACAATATTAAACTAAATTGTTTTAATACTAACTATTTTCTTTATGATATCTGTAATCATTGTACTTAATTTTTTTTTCTCATTTTATGCTAGGAGCATGGTTCAAGTAGATAGTAGATCGTATGTTGGTTCCATCTAAACTCTACGCATACACGATCTACTACGAGATCTTGCTCTCCAAAAAGCCAAGGAGGAAAACTTTCTCGTGGTGTATTCAAATCCAGATGATAAAATGAGCTTGAGCAGGGCACGCCGTGTGGCAATTCACAATCCAGATTGTGATCAACTTATAATGAGCCCAAACCTCCACACTCTTTTGTGCTTTTATGACGGGAGCATGCCGAATTGTTCTAAGCAAAGACTGCTCAAAGTGGTAAGCAATGGAGATACAATGAAGAAAATAGAGTTGGGGATGTTTGTGGGATTGACTCAGTTAAGATATCTGAGTCTTAGAGGGAGGCTAAGTGACAACCGTGATCAAGAATTCTTTGAGAAAGTGATAGGCAGAATGAAATTTCTGCAGACCCTTGATGTCTCATTGCTAGAAAAAATTGATGGCGACTTCTTTGAGTTTCCTAAGAGTGCATGGAATATCAAGACACTGAGGCATGTCTCTGACTCTGATTTGGAACTCCCAGCATCAGCAAAATTACCAAATTTGCAAACTATTATAAGGGTGAGGGCCACACAATCATGGGAGATAGAGTTACCTCATACACCCAATTTACGTTCATTAGTATTAGAGGCCAAATCATCTACATCGAAGGCAGCTGTCACTTTTCTGTCCACATTAGAACACCTAACTGATCTCTGTATAATGCATAATGATAGCGTATTGGATACACTTGACATGAGAGGTTTCCCATGTCAATCTCTCATACTTATTTGCTTTAGCTCCACTAAATTGACCCAGCTGCTTCATGAGGATATGCTCCCCTGTCACCTCATTTATCTCCATATAAAGTGTTACAAGTTCCAGCAGGATATAATGCCAGTATTGGAGAAGCTACGCTGCCTTAAGGTTCTCATACTTAATGAAGCATTCGAAAGTAAAAAAACCACCTGCTCCTCCGGAAGCTTTAGCCAGTTAGAAGGTTTGAAATTTAGTTACTTATCAATGGAGGAATGGGAGATAGAGGAGGGTGCAATGCCCATTCTTAAAGAACTCGAGATTTGGACATGTGGTGAATTGGGTGTGCCTCAAGGGTTACAATACCTCACCAACCTTCAAAAATTGAAGTGGAGAGACGTGGGTGATTCCAAGGCTGATTTGGTCCGCAATTTATGCCAACATGTCCCTTCAATTGATTTAGGCACTCATTAGAGCCACGGAATCCTCCAGTGAATATTTTAGTCTTCCTATTTAGTATTTGTCATTGTCTTCTCTTATTTTTCTTTTGTTGTATGTGTGCTTTGAATAATTAATTTACTGTCATGTATTTGTCGAAATTGAATCTGAAATCTCAATTGCATATTTTTAGTCCCTTTTTAATTCTCGGTCCTTTCTCCTTCTTTTACTGGACCAACAAAATTCCGCTAAAATAATATTGGAGAACCTTTCAAGGTATCTAATTGTATTCTTGGTTAAACAAGTATTTCTTAATTATCTTTAAAAAGTTGCTCGGATATGGTTTATCTGGAATTGTGCCTATTATATTATGAATTACTTTTTATATTTTTGTTATTAATTATATCATTTTCAGAATGAAATTGAGAAAACAAATAAGATTTTTAAAATCTCAAGGAAATAACAAGAATAAACATAAAATGCACTTCTCATTTTGCCTTTCGTACTATATTTTGAACTAGGATTATTTTTAGAATTTCGTCGTAAAAATCAAACTATGTATTGGAGAAAAAAATTAATTTTAAATCGAATGAAATACAACAGCTAAAAATGCAACTTTAAAAATATATCAAAATTTTTATAGATTATTACTTAATAAAATAATATTATTTTGGACATTAAATTTGGTATACCCTCTTATATTATTTTATCTGCTAAAATTTGAGCACTACACTACATTGATCCTTTTTAACCACATATATAGTCCATGAGAATAATAATTATTGTTAATTAATGATACAGGCGGTTGAATCCAAGAGATCAATTAGGAGCTGTTTTAAGTTGCCACAATCCCTTGCACCACCTCCTAATAGTACAACTTTGAATGAGATAGGCGGTTGGGGCATCTTACCTACTCTTTCTCAACTTGGCCATGATGAAAAAAAGGCAAGCCTACTGGATCGATGTACAATTTTCATAAACCTTTTACTTGACAATTTACTTATGAAATATAGCCAGTAGTTTTTTTGTCTTCGATCACTTTTTTATTTTTTCCATCTCTTACTTTTAATCTATGTTATTTCATATATGGTCCGTATCCGTATCAGATATACATTGAATATTGATACACGCCCGGTACGCTTCCAATACATATCTGATACGCCATGTGGCATCGTATCAGATTATTTTAATATATTTGACTAGCTGATACAGTCTTCGATACGTCTCAATACGCCACCGATATATTTGAATTTATAATAGATGTTATGGAATGTGGGATGTGGATCTTTTAAGTTTTAAATTAAATAACTAGTTAAATTTGTTGTAAATTATGATGGTTGAGAGAATGAATGTGTAACTATGCATTTGTTTTTCTACTAAATTTGTAATAAAAGAAAATATGCAAAGTTTTGGGTTGGAGTTCCCAATTAATTAATGCTCCTTGAAGGAAAAATATTTGCAAATTTACTAGTTGGTTTCTTATTGTACTAAATTACAACGAATAAATTTATTTGGGACTAACAAATTAATAATGAATTAATAATGAGTCTATTTGGCAATTTTCTTGGGCCGGTTGGGGCTTAATGAATCATACTAGCAAATTAAAATTGAAGTTTCTACTAATCATCACATGGTTTCCTTAATAAAATTTCTTGGGCCTAATGGGCTTTGTTCCAGGGTATGGTGCATTAAGATGAGTAATACTATTTTTATTTTTGGCAATTAGAGTTTGATGTATCATTACTGGGGGTAGCATGCAAGTTCACGCCCTTAATTACCAATGTAGTCACATTTATTATTCTTTTCTAATTCCATATCAAACAAACAAGTGTAGCAGGTTTATGTTTTTTTTTTTTTTGATAAAGCCTGCAGTGCTACTGTTTTTCAATTTCAGGTTAAAGGTCATTTCCATTACATATTTCAATTGATCCTATTCAACTAGAATCAAGTGAAGAGTTAGAAGAGGAACTTTCAATGCAGCTTACGCAACAGTTAAATTCAACAACAACATCCTTCTTGCTGGTTTTTCCTTAATCTGACATTCTTTGTTAATTAATTGGGACATGCTAATTTCTTAATTGCAAAAAAATATATATGTTCATATCCTTCTAAAAAATATATGCCAATTTCTTAATCTCACAGGGCAATGATACTCAAGTGAACTTGATTATGTATAAAAGTGTAAATAAAACATTCATAGGGTTCTTCATACAAATAGTTTATAGTTAACCCGCTGACAAGGCAGTGAACAACTCAAGTAAACCTGAATCTACAATTGTAAGCCTACTGTCAAGAAATAAGAACAAAAACTTGTATAAATAAAACAAAGGGCAGGGACATGGGAACAAAAAAATATATAAATATATTCAATTGTAATTTTATGTTAACCAAGCAACATTTAAAAGCTTATCATGATTGAAATTTTCCCTTTGTTTAAACTTCAAAGCAGAGTTAGAGGAGACATTACAGGAGCATTTGAGAAGGCGAGAACATGAGAAGGATTGTTCTAGAAACTGTGAAGGTTAGAGGATTGTTTTAGGAGATAGTGCAAAATCTAATCTAGAAATACCTTTTTAATTTAGTTGGAAATTATTGTGGTTTACAGAATGACACACATAATGTGTCAATATATGTTTGTCCATATAATATATCAAACTCACAGAGATCAAATTAATTAAGCAACGATTAAAAAATAATGTCAACAATAAAAAAGAAAGTGAAGAATTCAAAAGAAAAAGCTATGTACCAAAGGTATTATACTATGTGATATTAATTTCATTTTTTGCCTCTTGTGTCCCCCTTCCCAATTTCAATTATGTTTATCAGTTTCTGATGGGGACAAATATCAGCTTTATTGATTGGTAAATGATCTATACAATTTTAAGTAATAGTAAGCTTATCATTTTCATTGACTTTTAACTCATTATCTTCGATGATGTTGATTTAATAGATTATTTGATGTTCAGTTTTGAAGATCCAGGTCCCCATGGCGATGGCTGGTATTCTGAGCATATGCTACCAGAAGTCGAGATACGGGTCTGGAGAAAAGGTTCTCATGGAAATTAACCGATATGTGCTCCTGTAAACATGCTGATTAACCGGTCTGTGCTCATGCGAATGCAACAAAAATTATCTGTTATGAGGATTTATGATATAAAATTTGAGTGTAATTTTGCTTATTGATTGATTCTTCTGTTTTTTTTTTAAATTCAGGAAATACCAAGAAATAACCCCGCCCCATGTCGATACTGCGAAATCACCACCAATGACTACAGTAAGGAAGAGGTTAGCCTATCTTTCTTATTCCCTCATTTTAGTTTAAATTGTTGGAAAATAATTACTTGTAGGTGTATATATGCATGAATGAAATCATAATTTGCTAAATAAAACTTTTCTTTTTCAGTAAATATGAAGAGACATGTGCTCCTCGTGTGCAGGAGTTCTGTTTCCTCACTTGCAATTTATAGAGCAAGATATTTCTCAGGTTATTTATAAACTAGTGCAATTTATTTTCATTTTAGGAGCTACTTTTAACTCGTCAAACCTTTGTATACTGACTATCACCTTCATGGAGAAAGGGGGCAGGACAAGGGCAGAGTGAAGAGGCAGAATTGCAAGGCGCCAGAGGCGGCTCTTACTTGTTGAAGTTAAGAAATGTCTTATGGAGTTCAAGCATGCATGGGATCATGGAATGGTATGTACTGGCTTATAAATAACCAGTTTTATTGTTCAGCTTTTTCTATTTTTCTTGGCTTTTGATGCTTTATTGCAGAATTGGTTAATTAAATCTCATGGAATGGTATGTACTGATCTTAGTATATAGCCATTGATGCAGAGGTTATATTTCCGAATTGTAATTCCAGGTCAATTCTGATCTTAGTCCTTCCTAAACCAAAATTTAGATTTTAAGGGTAGCAATTTTCAAAACCAATTAGGAAGTGCCTAATAAAAGGAAATTAATCAGAAATGAGAAAATGAATCCACCAAAATTTTATACCCATTCACACAGGCTATATTTCTGAATTGGAACCATGTCAATGAATTTAAATGGTGATGAATCTTCTCTCTCAGTCAATTCCTTTCAATTGATTTCTTGTTATAATATCTTAATTGGTTTTAATTTGTGCAGTAATGTGCCCACTGTATTACTACCACCACAAGCATCCTATTAATTTTGTATTGCTTGGACTTTTTACCGCCTCCATCAGTTTTGCTGTGGGAATGTCTTGTAAAATGTTTGGTAATTATAAAAATTTTCCTTCAAGGAATCAACAACTAATTAATTCGAATATATTGCTGTGATCTCTGTTGATTCTGAATTTAAAATTTAACAGTGCATTTTTTGTTGTGTTGTGAATTGTGATAGATTGGAGAATATCAACAGCCTATTGGGACATGCTACTCCACCACACCTTCGTCTCTAGTCATCCTCTGCCGCTATTTGTATTTGTATTCTTATTGTACTAAATTACAACGAATAAATTTATTTGGGACTAACAAATTAATAATGAATTAATAATGAGTCTATTCGGCAATTTCCTTGGGCCGGTTGGGGCTTAATGAATCATACTATATAGCAAATTAAAATTGAAGTTTCTACTAATCATCACATGGTTTCAATAATAAAATTTCTTAGGCCTAATGGGCTTTTACCAGGGCCCAATATTCATTAAAATTAAAAACCAGGGTTCTTGCATATTGTCTTATTTAATTATTCATAATAAAACACTGAGTCAAGCCTACGGGCACATTACCAAATCATAAATAAAAAAAAGGAAAAATATACTTAGTCGAGATTTATTGTACTCGAGTGTGCATGATATATAAAGAGCAAATGAACTTGTTTAGAACCTCTTAAAAACTTGTTTAGGCAACTTTATTTTGGGGATATATATTTCTTCTTTTGTAATTCACGGTTGCTACCTGCTTTCAATTCATAAATGCTCATAATATCTAGTTAGAAAGACATTACCAATGATCCTTACCTAAATTTAAGTTTTATGCACCGCATGTTCGAAATTTGTTTAAAAAAATTCTAATAAATATTCAAGTGCAAGTCTGATTTCCTAAATAAAAAAAAAATGTCGAGATGCCTTAGTATCCATGAAAAAGCCAAGCGTGAGAAGAAGAGAGCCATACGGAGCCAAGGACAACCTGCCGGCAATTTCCCAAAAACACCAACTGTCTTTGCAATTGGGTTTATTCGGTTTCCGGCAAGTCATCCTTGGCTGCATTCGACTCGCTACCTCTTCACGCATGGCTATTTATGGCCAAATCTTTATATCACTACTGCTCTTTCTCTCAATTTTGTTCTCTTCAGTTGATCTTTGTCTGTGGTGAAGGCAATAAATAGTGGAAGAAGGAATAATATTTGGAGATATATGCTCTAACTAATATATGGTTCTTGCTTATTAATTTCTTTATAGGTTGGTTAGGTCTGATGGAATTTCTCTCTGTTTTTCACATTTAAGGACAATTAATTAATATTACCGTATGCATGGATTATATATGTGCCATAGAGAGATACTTCTTTACCTAACTTTTGCATCATGCAAAATAAAAGGTTGAGGCGCCAACTGCATGTACATTTGTTATCTTTCATCATAATTTATCCATGATCAAACTCTATTTAGGAAATGGAAGGTTAGGCAGGCAGTGATCAACAATTGCAGCTGTTACAGTTAAATGCATTTAGGCCGCATTATTTGCTAATAAATAAAAAAGAAATAGCGGCGTAACCAATTGATATGTAAAATATTTAAAACCGGTTGGACCGAATAGACTGAACCTCAATCTTTTTTTAAATGAAAAAAACCGGTCGACCTCATGGGCTTTGGTTCAGGGCCCAATATTCATTGAAATTAAAGTCCAAATTTGAACATATTTTATTGGAGTAAAGTCGATATGTCTCATTTCTGTATCTCAATTTCTAAAACTTTAATAACTTAAAATTAAAACTCAAATGTCAAAATAAAAATATTAGATAAGGTCCACATCATTTTCTCTATGCACATATAAATGATTATGACCTTTAACTTTATTTAAATTTTTATCAAGAGCTTGCAAAAATATATTGATGTGAATAAGTTATGGACGTTGATTTTTCAGTTATTGATTATATAAAATTAAAACTGAAAAGTGATAATTTTGTATGTGTATGTAAAGAAAATAAAATATATCACATTTAATGGTTTTATTTTGGTATATAAAATTTAAAATGTTTGTTATTAGAAAATTTAAAAAATAGGGACATGATGAATACAAAATAATAAATATATATGAACTCTCTCCTCTTTATTTATTGATAATATAAGAATGAGTCAAGCATACAAGCACATTACCAATAAAAAAATAATTATTGGAAGTTTATTGTGGAGTGTGCATGATGAAGAGCATATGCTATTAGGGAGATCAACGATTAGTTGCTGCAAGGAGGTATCTATAACGATGCATAATTAATTAATGATGTTTACTTTACTAGAAAAAATGTCATTTATAATTGTAATATATGTTTTCTACTGCAATGCAACACAACTTATCAACTTGATGACATGCATGCACCTTTTGAACTTGCTTAATGCATGATAACCTCTTAACAATTTATAAATGCTCATAATGGCGAGAAGAAGAGAGCCATACGTATCGCGAGAAAAAGAAGAGACCCACGAAAAAGCCAAGCGTGAGAAGAAGAGACCCACGAAAAATTCTAAGTAATTACAGTGCTGCATCTGGTTACAAACACGTACACCATCGGTGCCTTAAGCCAACCAGTGATAAAGGAGGATGGTAAATGTGTTTTCTGTGTCAAACCAATAATTTTTTTTTGTTAGGAGAAGCCCTTTGAGAAATGGCTTAATTTGAGCCAACAAAACCGACACCTATGATAGCAAGTTTGTTTTCACAGAAAAATTGAGAATTAACATGCATGTGAAGCGCGCTAAAAATATTTAATAAAATTTTAAAAAATTAAAGTTTATTACGTCTCTTACGTTACACATCCATGGAAGACTTATCGAGATCTGAACATTTCTTTCGATAAAAAAACATAAGAAAATAATAGTTTCACTTATGCACGTTATATGCCATCAGATCCGCAGTATTGAATATTGATGGGAAGTAATAAATTAGAATCCCGTCTTTTGCAACCTTTCAAAGGTAATAGATTAGAAATCCGTCTTTGGAAAGTCTGAAGGGCAAGATGAAAAATTCAATGGGGAACATTTTTATTTTATTACAATTTTTAACTAAGCACAAAGTGTCCGATTGGCTTAACACAATGTCTTTCTTTTTAAATGAGTGGGACTTGAACTCTCGATATTTGGGTAACCAAAGTTTAGGACTTTTTTTTGTAGTCAACTGTGCTACCAACCTACCACCCCATCTTGCTTAATACATTGTTTTCAATCCTTATAATTTCTGTTTAGTTATAGTTGAATTGGCCCAAAAATTACGAGCTATGCATATTAACTATGAGTTGGCTCCATTAATTTAATCACCTTAATTAGTTATATACAATAAATATCTTCTGTATAATTATATTAGAGGACCATGTAGTGAAGGTTGCAAAATTAAAAATAATTATCGAGATTTGAACATTTCTTTAGAAAGAAAATAAAACATAAGAAAATAATTCAACTTTTGCTTGTTATGCCATCACATACGCTAGTTGTATTGAATATTGATTGTGAAGTAATAAATTAGAAACCCATCTTTTGCAACGTCAAAAGGGCAAGATTAAAAAATCAATGTTGAACATGTCTTTTTATTTTTTGAGAATTTCTAACTTACCATAAAGTCGTCGGTTGGCTTATATTGCTTTCAATCCTTATAATTTTTGTTTGATTTTTCTTTAGCTATATATATATACATAGTTGAATTGGCTGAAATATAACTAGTTGTGCTTAATAAATTTAATTTTTTCCCTTAATTTAATCACCTTATATAGTTATATACAATAAATATCTTCTGTATAATTCTATTATAGGATCACGTCCAATTTTGAAAGTTTGAAAATTCAAAACAATCCAATTCAAAATTCAAAATTCAAAACAATTCGTATCCCCTGAAGTAACTCAATTTTTTAGTTTTGATCTGGACCGTCCGATAAGAAATTCGGGGTAATCCGGCCCGTGGTGGAACGCAAGGGCCCCTCTAATAATTGTGTTAGAGCAGAACGAATGGTCTGGATCAAAACTAAATAATTGGGTTACTTTAGAATCCGACTTCATATATACCTATATCGAATGTTTTGATCCATGCTAAAAATTAATTATCCCTTCCCACTATTTATTATCTAACAATGAAGACATGGTAAGCATGATTTGAACCAGCTTCGATCGTTCCTTGAGATGCGCTGAGAAATACATTTTTAATATGGTGCACATGCATTCACGATCTGATCTAAAGTCAATGGAGTAGATGTAAATCAATCAATTTTTCTTAAACAATTAAGATAAAGTCAATACACAATAATGACCCACAATATGGCGTTTATCATGATCATTCTCTACTAATTAATTAATCTTAATTATGAATGCATCAAACAGTCGGTCAATTGAGACCTTTATATAAGCTCCACCGCAGTCTGACAATAATTTTCAGTATGGTAGAACACATCATGCCATGCATTTTAATACTAAATTTTGCATTTTTAAGATTTATTTTTTACTATTTTTAAAGTATTTCTGAATCTCAGCTTTTGAATTTCCCTTTTCTGTCATTTCTGCATAAGTATTGTGCTAGTACCATAATCTGCATAAAATAATTGTTCCTTGAGTATTTTTTTTTATTTATGAATTATTTGAGTTGAAGACTTCAATTGTGGAACTCTATAATAAAAATTAATAAATGCTCTAAAAGGTCTCTAATCTTGATAATTAGATAGAACACTAATCAATCAATATAACATTAGTATGTAGATTAATTGATTAAATGATGGTAATGTTTTATTGATCTTCTGATAAAGAGTTATATTAATTTAATTACATAGATACAAGTTAAAGAACTTAATATTGGACAGATCCTAAATCAGACAATATACATATTTATGGATTGTGTTTTTGTATTATTAATGTTTCATTTGTGTCTTGAATTTTATAGCATGAGATCACTAGCTTCCCTACATGAGATATATATATATATATATATATATATATAGAGATGAGCTATATATGCTACTACATGGAGTAAAACGCGTTTGTACTTCACGCCGTATTTTTATTTTGAAAGTCCAAACGACCGATCCGAACCGCTCAGCATGATCTCCATATTGAAATGTGCTTGGAGACCAAATTTTACATTTTTTAGAATTTTTTTACTATTTATTAAGCCACTTTGAAAATCTGAAAATCCGGGTGAACAGTGAAAAACAGTAAAAAATTCTGGACTGCCGGATCAGTGATTTTCAAAGTGGCTTAATAAATAGTAAAAAAATTCTAAAAAATGTAAAATTTGGTCTCCAAGCACATTTCAATATGGAGATCATGTTGAGCGGTTCGGATCAGTCGTTTGGATTTTCAAAATAAAAATATAGCGGCGTGGAGCACCAACGCGTTTTACTCCATGTAGTAGCATAGCTCAATTCTATATATATATATATGGTTCATGGAATAGATTTGAGCCAGCACATGCAACCGACAGATATGATAGCCAGTTTGTTATTACATGAAAAATTGGAAATTCAGGGTACGTTTAGATGTGTTAAGAATAGAAGCTATTCTAGAATAGGAGCTATTCGGAATAGCAATGTGCATCCAAACAATATTTTTTCTATTCGGAATAGCTAGAATAGCTACTATTCTCTATTCTTTTTAAATGTTGGAATAACTACTATTCGGAAGTGTGAAGAGAGAGAAAAAATATTTCCTTCTCGAATTTCCGACAATACAGTCCCGAAATGACAAAATTGACACCACTTTTGCTATCACCACATCGTGATAATACGTTTGAGACACCACTTGCCAATCTTTCCTCTTATTAGCACTTTGTTAACACTATTATTTTTCACTTACAGCTATTCACTATTCTAAAATGTTCCAAAAGATATTTTTACTAATCCGAATAGCACCATTTTCGCACTAATATGAAAAATTACTATTTTTTCTCTATTCTCATCTACTATTTCTTAACTATTCTAGCTCCCATTCAAACATAAACATACCCTCACATGTTATGCTCGCTAAAAGTATTTTTAAAATTTTAAAATATTAAAGTTTATGTCCCTTCTGTTACACAAGGAAGACTTAATTATCGAGATCTGAATCTTTCTTTTGAAAGACAATAAAACCCGTCTAGGTCCTTACCTAAGAAGTGGTCTAATAGGAAGAGGGCTAAGCTCAGCTAGCCTACTTCGGGAATTTTTTATTAATATCCTCCATTAAAAAAATTCAGAAATGCTCTCAAGATTTTTTTTTTTTCTTCTAAAATGTCCCAACCATCAAAATTCCTGGCAATTTACTGTAACACAAAATTTTCAGAATTCTTGGCGATTCTAATGTGGCTACAGTTTTTTTTTATTAAAAGATGTTTTTAGTATGTATTGTGGCTACAGTTTTTTTTTTATTAGAACATGTTTAGTATGTATTGTGGATACAATTTATTTTTTAAAAGATGTTTAGTATGTATTGAATCATATATAGCGGTAATTAATGGTAGGAAATTCACCATGCTATTCATGTAAATTACTAATTAAGGAGGTGATGTGCAAAGCATGCATCTTTACTCCAAATGCCCCCCCAGAAGTTCTCCATAAATTTGCCATTGTGCATAAGGTGCTAGCAATGTTAGCAAAATGCTCCAAGTATGTATACCCTCTCTCTCTCTCTCTCTCTATCAAACACAAACACATGTACGCACACACAAATCATACAAATTTGTTTTCTGGATCTAGTCACCATGAATATATAAGCAATTTTATGAAAAAAATTCATACCAAGATATTGCTAGTTGTATATTTAATAAAGTTTCAGTAGTATATTATATACTCTCTCTCTCTCTAACAAACACAACATTTTTGGATCCAATTGTCATATGAATATAAAAGCAATTTTTGAAAAAAAAAAATGTACCAATATTTCGCAATTAAGCTGTATATTTAATTAAGTTTGAATAGTAAATTAGTAAAAAATGGTTTTGTACTATGTTATTTCTACATACTATATTCCCCTCTTGAATAGTAAAACAAATATACTGCAGCTACAGTAGAACCTCCAGGATTCCTGGCGGTTTTGTGCTACCATAAGCGGCCAGGAATTTTGGCGGTTGGGGTATTTTTGAAAAAAAACTTGAAGGTATTTCTGGATTTTGTTTAATGAAAGATATTAATAAAAATTTCGGAAAGAAAACATAAGTAAAGGATTTAGAAAGAGAGAAATGGAATTGTATTTCATTGAATTGTGTCATCGGTTACATTGTACAGTAAGTTAAGGTACTTACAGAGAATTACATCAATAGTTATCTAATTACATCTGTAATAGAATGGATAACTACTAATCATCATCTCACTGTTATCATTAGTGTCTAACAGCATCACCTAATTGTTATAATTAATCCTAACAGAAACCGTTAGCTCATAGCTGTTGCTTCTATTTGTTGATTTGGTTCTCCAGTTAGCTGTGGAATAGAGAGCTGCAATGCATTTCTATTAATAAGAAAAATAATTCAACTTCTCAACGTTACATGCCATCACATCCGCTATATTGAATATTGATTAAGAAGTAATAAATTAGAAACCCATCTTTTTCAACGTCTAAAGAGCAATAAGATTAAAAATTCAATGTTGAACATGTCTTTTTTATTTTTTGAGAATTTCTAACCAAGCAGAAAGTCGTCCGGTGGTTGGCTTACATTGTTTTCAATTAAATCTTATAATTTTGTTTTTCATTTTTCTTTAGTAATAGTTGAATTGGCTAAAATATAATTAGTTGTGCTTAATTATAAATTGAATTTGGTTCCATTAATTTAATCACCTTACTTAGTTATATACAATAAATATCTTCTGTGTAAATTGTAATTCTATTATAGGATCAACATGCCCAATCTTGAAAGTTTCAAAATTCAAAATAATCCAATATATATATATCTACACCGGATGATTTGAATGTTTTAATCCATGCTAAAAATTAATTATCCCTTTCTATAATTGATTACCTAACAATGGAGACATATGTAATTTAGATTGGAATTATTTGTATATATCAATTACAATTAAGAAGAAAGAGGCCCTACAATGTAACAACTAATTAAGGGAAAAAATCAATGTTGAACATGTATTTTTATTTTTTGAGAATTTCTAACTTATCATAAAGTCGTCAGTTGGCTTATATTGCTTTCAATCCTTATAATTTTTGTTTGATTTTTCTTTAGCTATATATATATATACATAGTTGAATTGGCTGAAATTAATATAACTAGTTGTGCTTAATAAAGTTAATTTTTCCCTTAATTTAATCACCTTATATAGTTATATACAATAAATATCTTCTGTATAATTCTATTATAGGATCACGTTCAATTTTGAAAGTTTGAAAATTCAAAACAATCCAATTCAAAATTCAAAATTCAAAACAATTCGTATCCCCTGAAGTAACTCAATTTTTTAATTTTGATTTAAGTAAAGGATTTAGAAAGAGAGAAATGGAATTGTATTTCATTGAATTGTGTCATCGGTTACATTGTACAGTAAGGTACTTATGGAGAATTACATCAACAGCTATCTAATTACATCTGTAACTGAATGGATAACTACTAATCATCATCTCACTGTTATCATTAATTAGTCCCTAACAGCATCACCTAATTGTTGTAATTAATCATAATAGAATCAGCTACTGCTGCTTCTATTTGTTGAATCGGTTGTCCAGTAGGCTCTGGAATGGAGAGCTCCAATGCATTCCTATTAATAAGAAAATAATTCAACTTCTGCACGTTACATGCCATTACATCCGCTGTATTGAATATTGATTGGAAAGTAATAAATTAGAAACTCATCTTTTGCAACGTCTAAAGGGCAAGATTAAAAAGTCAACGTTCAACATGTTTTTATTTTTTGAGATTTTCTAACTAAGCAGAAAGTCATTCGATCGGCTTACATTGCTTTCAATCTTTATAATATTGGTTTGATTTTTCATTAGTTATAGTTGAATTGGCTGAAATATAACTAGCTGTGCTTAAAAAAGTTTAATTTGGTTCCATTAATTTAATCACCTTAGTTATATACAATAAATATCTTCTGTATAATTCTATTGTAGGATCACGTCCAATCTTGAAAGTTTCAAAATTCAAAATAATCCAATATGTACCGAGTCCATATCCCCTAAAGGAACTCAATTTATTATTTTTTATCCGGACCGTACGATCAGAAATTCGGGCCAATTCAGCCCGTGTTGGAACGCACGGGGCCTCTTTATATTCGTGTTAGTGCAGAACAAACGGTCTGGATCAAAACTAAAAAATTGGGTTACTTTAGGATCCAAATTGATATATACGGATATACCTGCACTGGATGATTTAATTTGAATGTTTTGATTCATGCTAAAAATTAATTATCCCTTCCCATTATTTATTATCTAACATTGAAGACATGGCAGGCATGATTTGAATCAGACTCCTTCCTTGAGATGCGTTGAGAAATACATTTTTAATATGGTGCACATTCACGATCTGATCTAATGTCAATGGATTAGATGTATATCAATCAATTTTTCTTAAACAATTAAGATAGGTAGGCATGATGTCGATTGGAATAATTTTCTATTAATTAATTGATTTTAATGGATATTTAGGTACTAGGCATGATCTAAAGTCAATGGATTTCATTGTGCATGCACACACAATAATGAGCAATATGGCGTACATCATGCATCATCATTTTCTATTAATTAATTAATTAATCTTAATTATCCCTGCTAAAAATTAATTATTCCTTTCCATTATTGATTATTTAACAATGAAGGTATGGTATATGATGTAGATTGGAATTATTTGTATATGGTGTATAGATGAGTGACATATGTGAAGAAAGAAAGAGGCCGTCCGATGTAAGAAGTACCTTAATAATTAATTTCGTAGACGGTGGAAAATTAATTTCCCTCTCTACCAAATCTTTTAATTAATAATTAGTAATTTCCCCCAGCTTTAATTTGTAGAAGCTGTCAATTAAATGAATGAATGCACCTCAATCATTTTATCTTAAAAAATATAAAATCAACACACAATATGGCATGCATCAATGGCCAACCTCTTTCGTTACACATGGAATACTTATCGAAATCTGAACAATTTTTTCGATAAAATAAAAAAAAGAGAAAATAATAATTAAACTTATGCACGTTACAATAAATATTGATGGGAAGTAATAAATTAGAATCCCGTCTTTTGCAACCTCTATGTTCAACATTTAGAAATCCGTCTTTTAGAAAGTCTAAAGAGCAATATTAAAAATTCAATGTTCAACATTTTTATTTTTTAGAATTTCTAACTAATTAAACAGAAAGTGGTCCAGTTGGTGCTTACATTGTTTTCAATCCTTACCATTTTTGTTTGATTTTTGTTTTCAATCCAGAAAGAGAGAAATGGAATTGTATTTAATTGAATTGTGTCATCGGTTACATTGTACAGTAAGGTACTTATAGAGAATTACATCAATAGTTATCTAATTACATCTGTAACAGAATGGATAACTACTAATCATCATCTCACTGTTATCATTAGTGTCTAACAGCATCACCTAATTGTTATAATTAATCCTAACAGAAACTGTTAGCTCATAGCTGTTGCTTCTATTTGTTGATTTGGTTCTCCAGTTAGCTATGGAATGGAGAGCTGCAATGCATTTCTATTAATAAGAAAATAATTTAACTTCTGAACTTACGTGTCATCACATCCGCTATATTGAATATTGATTGGGAAGTAATAAATTAGAAACCCATCTTTTTCAACATCTAAAGAGCAATAAGATTAAAATTTCAATGTTGAACATGTCTTTTTATTTTTTTGAGAATTTCTAAGCAAGCAGAAAGTCATCACATTAATTAGTTATATACAATAAATATCTTCTGTGTAAATTGTAATTCTATTATAGGAACATGTCCAATCTTGAAAGTTTCAAAATTCAAAATAATCCAATATATATCTACACTGGATGATTTGAATGTTTTAATCCATGGTAAAAATTAATTATCCCTTTCTATTATTGATTACCTAACAATGAAGACATGTGTAATTTAGATTGGAATTATTTGTATATATCAATTACAATTAATTAAGAAGAAATAGGCCCTACAATGTAACACGTACCTTAATCAATTTCGTAGACGGTGGAAAATTAATTCCCTCTATCTCCCCCATATCTGTTAATTAATAATTAGTCATTTTCTTTTCATATTAATTACTTAATTAACCTCTCCCCCTAACTTTCGTAGAAGCTGCCAATTACAATTAAAATATGGGTGCAGATAAGGTCGATCTGAACTCGACAAGACTGACCAAAATTAAATAAATGAATGAATGCATGCATCTCGAGATTTGTTTTCTTGTTTGACTTATAAATGAATAAATGCACCTCAATCATTTTTTCTTAAACAATATAAAATCAACACACAATAATGACTCACAATATGGCGTGCATCAATGGCCAATCTCTTTCATTACACATGGAATATATATGAATGAAAGACATATCGAGATCTAAATATTTTTTTTGATAAAAAAAAACATAAGAAAATAATAATTCTACATATGCACGTTATAAGCCATTACATTCGCAGTATTGAATATTGATGAGAAGTAACAAATTTTAATCCCGTCTTTTGCAACTTTTGGAGGGTGATAAATTAGAAATCCGTCTTTTAGAAAGTCTGAAGGGCAATATTAAAAATTCAATGCGGAACTTTTTTATTTTATTACAATTTTTAACTAAGCACAAAGTGGTCCGATTGGCTTAACACAATGTTTTTTTTTAATGAGCGGGACTTGAACTCTCGATATTTGAATAACCAAAGTTTTAGGACTTGCTCTTCTAGTTAACTGTGCTACCAACCTACCACCCATCTCGCTTAATACATTGTTTTCAATCCTTATAATTTCTGTTTAATTATAGTTGAATTGGCCCAAAAATTACCCGCTATGCATATTAACTATGAGTTGGCTCCATTAATTTAATCACCTAATTAATTAGTTATATACAATAAATATCTTCTGTATAATTATATTAGAGGACCATGTAGTGAAGGTTGCAAAATTAAAAATAATTATCGAGATTTGAACATTTCTTTAGAAAGAAAATAAAACATAAGAAAATAATTCAACTTTTGCTTGTAATGCCATCACATACGCTAGTTGTATTGAATATTGATTGTGAAGTAATAAATTAGAAACCCATCTTTTGCAACGTCAAAAGGGCAAGATTAAAAAATCAATGTTGAACATGTCTTTTTATTTTTTGAGAATTTCTAACTTACCATAAAGTCGTCGGTTGGCTTATATTGCTTTCAATCCTTATAATTTTTGTTTGATTTTTCTTTAGCTATATATATACACATAGTTGAATTGGCTGAAATATAACTAGTTGTGCTTAATAAATTTAATTTTTTTCCCTTAATTTAATCACCTTATATAGTTATATACAATAAATATCTTCTGTATAATTCTATTATAGGATCACGTCCAATTTTGAAAGTTTGAAAATTCAAAACAATCCAATTCAAAATTCAAAATTCAAAACAATTCGTATCCCCTGAAGTAACTCAATTTTTTAGTTTTGATCCGAACCGTCCGATAAGAAATTCCGGGTAATCCGGCCCGTGGTGGAACGCAAGGGCCCCTCTAATATTTGTGTTAGAGCAGAACGAACGGTCTGGATCAAAACTAAAAAATTGGGTTACTTTAGGATCCGAATTCATATATACCTATATCGGATGATTTGAATGTTTTGATCCATGCTAAAAATTAATTATCCCTTCCCACTATTTATTATCTAACAATGAAGACATGGTAAGCATGATTTGAACCAGCTTCGATCGTTCCTTGAGATGCGCTGAGAAATACATTTTTAATATGGTGCACATGCATTCACGATCTGATCTAAAGTCAATGGAGTAGATGTAGATCAATCAATTTTTCTTAAACAATTAAGATAAAGTCAACACACAATAATGACCCACAATATGGCGTACATCATGATAATTCTCTACTAATTAATTAATCTTAATTATGAATGCATCAAACAGTCGTGCCATGCATTTTAATACTAAATTTTGCATTTTTAAGATTTCTTTTTTACTATTTTTAAAGTATTTTTGAATCTCAATTTTAATTTTCCTTTTCTGTCATTTCTGCATAAGTATTGTGCTAGTACAATAATCTGCATAAAATAATTGTTTCCTTGAGTATTTTTTATTATTTATGAATTATTTGAGTTGAAGACTTCAATTGTGGAACTCTATAATAAAAATTAATAAATGCTCTAAAAGGTCTCTAATCTTGATAATTAGAAAGAACACTAATCAATCAATAAAACATTAGTATGTAGATTAATTGATTAAATGATGGTAATGTTTTATTGATCTTGTGATAAAGAGTTGAAGAACTTAATATTGGACAGATCCTAAATCAGACATTATACATATATATGGATTGTGTTTTTGTATTATTAATGTTTCATTTGTGTCTTGAATTTTATAGCATGAGATCACTGGCTTCCCTACATGAGATATATATATGGTTCATGGAATAGATTTGAGCCAGCACATGCAACTGACAGATATGATAGCCAGTTTGTTATGACATGAAAAATTGGAAATTCAAGGTACGTTTAGATGTGTTAAGAATAGAAACTATTCGGAATAGCAATGTGCATCCAAACAACATTTTTTCTATTCGGAATAGCTAGAATAACTACTATTCTCTATTCTTTGTAAATATTGGAATAACTATTCAGAAGTGTGAAGAGAGAGAAAAAAATATTTCCTTCTCGAATTTCGGACAATACTGTCCCGAAATGACAAAATTCACACCACTTTTGCTATCCCCACATCATGATAATTCGTTTGAGACCCCACTTGCCCATCCTTCCTCTTAATTAACACTATTCTAAAATATACAATCCAAAAATTTTTTTTACTAATCCGAATAGCACCATTAATTTTCACACTAATATGAAAAATTACTATTTTTTGCCTATTCTCATCTACTATTTCTTAACTATTCTAGCTCCCATTCAAACACAAACATACCCTCACATGTCATGCTCACTAAAAATACTTTTAAAATTTTAAAAAATTAAAGTTTATGTCCCTTCTGCTACACAAGGAAGACTTAATTATCGAGATTTGAATATTTCTTTTGAAAGAAAATAAAACCCGTCTAGGTCCTTACCTAAGAAGTGGTCTAATGGGAAGAGGGCTAAGCTCAGCTAGCCTACTTCGGGAATTTTAATTAATATCCTCCATTAAAAAAATTCAGAAATGCTCTCAAGTTTTTTTTTATTAGAAGATGTTTAGTATGTATTGTGGCTACAGTTTTTTTTTTAAAAGATGTTTAGTATGTATTGTGGCTACAGTTTTTTTTATTAAAAGATGTTTAGTATGTATTGAATCATAGCGGTAATTAATGGTAGATTCATGTAAATTACTAATTAAGGAGGAGATGTGCAAAGCAATGCATCTTTACTCCATATGTCCCCCTAGAAGTTCTCCATAAATTTGCCATTGTGCATAAGGTGCTAGCAATGTTAGCAAAATGCTCCAAGTATGTATACCTCTCTCTCTCTCTATCAAACACAAACACATGTACGCACACACAAATCATACAAATTTGTTTTCTGGATCTAGTCACCATGAATATATAAGCAATTTTATGAAAAAAATTCATACCAAGATATAGCTAGTTGTATATTTAATAAAGTTTCAGTAGTATATTATATACTCTCTCTAACAAACACAACATTTTGGATCCAATTGTCATATGAATATAAAAGCAATTTTTGGAAAAAAATGTACCAATATTTTGCCAAAATTTTTAAAGTTACCATTTGTTAAAAAAAAATAAACCAAAAAATCACGAAATCTGAGTATTTCTGGATCTACCACGGCCGCAGAACACTGGTGCGGCCCCAAATACTGAAGACCGCACAGGCTTTCTGCGGCCCCATGTTTTTCTTTTACAGACTATTAATAAAAAAACAAATTGGCTTATTGTTTTCTGTGCCGAAGAAGTTCAAAAAATTGGTTTCTTGACATGCGCGTGCACATAAATCAAAATTTTCTGTAAAAATAAAATAAAATAACATGGGGCTGCATAATGCCTATGCAGACTCCTAGCTGGGGTCGCAGAATGCCTGTGCGGTCTCTAGTATTTGGGCCGCACCGGTGTTCTGCGGCCGTGGTAGATTTTGAATTGCCCAGAAACCGTGGTTTTTTGGTTTATTTCTTTTTTATGAAAATGATAACTTTAAAAATTTCGGAATATTTTGCAATTAAGCTGTATATTTAATTAAGTTTGAATAGTAAATTAGTAAAAAATGGTTTTGTACTATGTTATTTCTACATACTATATTCCCCTCTTCAATCTTTTGATTTTGTACTATATTATTACTACGTACTAAACATCTAAAAAAACAAATATACTGCAGCTACAGTAGAACCTCTAGGATTCCTGGCTGTTCTTTGCTATAGTAAGCCGCCAGGAATTCTGGCAGTTGGGGTATTTTTGAAAAAAAAAAAACTTGAGGTATTTCTGGATTTTTTTTAATGAAAGATATTAATAAAAATTTCGGAAAGAAAACATAAGTAAAGGATTTAGAAAGAGAGAAATGGAATTGTATTTCATTGAATTGTGTCATCGGTTACATTGTACAGGAAGGTACTTATGGAGAATTACATCAACAGCTATCTAATTACATCTGTAACTGAATAAGTACTGCTAATCATCATCTCACTGTTTTCATTAATTAGTCCCTAACAGCATCACCTAATTGTTGTAATTAATCATAATAGAATCAGCTACTGCATGCTGCTTCTATTTGTTGAATCGGTTGTCCAGTAGGCTCTGGAATGGAGAGCTCCAATGTATTTTTATTAATAAAAAAATAATACAACTTCTGCATACATGCCATTACATCTTGTATTCAATATTGATTGGAAAGTAATAAATTAGAAACACATCTTTTGCATTGTGTAAAGGCAAGATTAAAAATTCTATGTTGATGAACATGCCTATTTCATTTTTTGGGAATTTCTATCAGCTGAAAGTCGTCCGGTTGGCTTATATTGCTTTCAATCCTTATAATTTTGGTTTGATTTTTCTTCAGTTATAGTTGAATTGGCTGAAATATAACTAGCTGTGCTTAATTACTAAATTTAATTTGGTTCCCTTAATTTAATCTCCTTAGTTATATACAATAAATATCTTCTATGTAATTCAATTACAGGATCACGTCCAATCTTAAAAGTTTCAAACTTCAAAATAATCCAATATATACTGAGTCCATATAGCCTAAAGTAACTCCATTTTTGAGTTATGATCCGGACCGTCCGGTCAGAAATTCGGGCCAATCTGGCCCGTGTGGAACACACAGGGCCCCTCTAATATACGTGTTAGAGAAGAATGAAAATGGTCCGGATCAAAACTAAAAAATTAGATTAATTTGGAATCCGAATTCATATATACCTACACCGGATGATTTTCCCAAATTTAATTATCCCTTCCCATTATTTATTATCCAACAACGAACAAATGGTAGGCATGATTTGATCAGATTCGTTCCTTGAGATGCGCTGAGAAATACATTTTTAATATGGTGCACATTCACGATCTAATCTAAAGTCAATGGATTCGATGTAGATGTAGATCAATCAATTATTCTTAAACAATTAAGATGAAGCTAATACACAATAATGACACACATCTAAAGGGCATTCGATCGGTGTACATTGCTTTCAATCTTTATAATTTTGGTTTGATTTTTCATTAGTTATAGTTGAATTGGCTCAATATAACTAGCTGTGCTTAAAAAAGTTTAATTTGGTTCCATTAATTTAATCACCTTAGTTATATACAATAAATATCTTATGTATAATTCTATTGTAGGATCACGTCCAATTTTGAAAGTTTCAAAATTCAAAATAATCCAATATGTACCGAGTCCGTATCCCCTAAAGGAACTCAATTTGTTATTTTTTATCCGGACCGTACAATTAGAAATTCAGACAAATTCAGCCCATGTTGGAACGCACGGGGCCTCTTTATATTCGTGTTAGTGCAGAACAAACGGTCTGGATCAAAACTAAAAAATTGGGTTATCGGGTCTGGATCAAAACTAACAAACGGTCTGGATCCGAATTGATATATACGGATATACCTGCACCGGATGATTTGAATGTTTTGATCCATGCTAAAAATTAATTATCCCTTCCCATTATTTATTATCTAACATTGAAGACATGGTAGGCATGATTTGAATCAGATTCCTTCCTTCATATGGTGCACATTCACGATCTGATCTAAAGTCAATGGATTAGATGTAGATCAATCAATTTTTCTTAAACAATTAAGATAGGTAGGCATGATGTCGATTGGAATTATTTTCTATTAATTAATTGATTTTAGAGTCAATGGATTTCATGGTGCATACACAATAATAATGAGCAATATGGCGTACATCATGCATCATCATTTTCTATTAATTAATTAATTATCTTAATTATCCCTGCTAAAAATTAATTATTCCTTTCCATTATTGATTATTTAACAATGAAGGTATGGTATATGACGTAGATTGGAATTATTTGTAGGGATCGACTAACAGTCCCCCCCATTCAGTCCCCTAAACGTCCCCCCGCTAACTAACGGTCAAAGTACAACTGGGGACCACTAACTGTAATTAACTGTAATTTGTCAAACATCTATTCATCACTAAAATTGAAAGTATTCATACCTACGCAATGAAGTATTCATCACTAAAATTTGTCAAACATCTATTCAACTGGGGACCATTACTTTTCGGGGCCAGTAACTGTCAGCCTGGATTGGGGACCACAACCAAAAAGTCACGTGGATCACACCACCAGTGCTACATTCATTGATTAAATTAATTCACATACAAAATGGAAAGTATTCATACCTAAGATATCAAATATTCATATATAATTCATCAAGTATTCATACCTAAGATATCAAGTATTTAAAAAAAAACTGGACACATCACTTACTCATCTTTTACACGTTTTTCAATGTGGTTTTTTTTTCTCCGTTCATTCTAACCAATATTTCTGACATCTATGAGGAACTTTGCAAATCTAAAACCACGAACGTGTTCTACACAATTTTCTCTTTCAAATGAGATGCATGATGACATACTTTTGAGTAATTCTTTTGATTAAATTAATTCACTCCCAAAATAGAAAGTATTCATACCTAAGATATCAAGTATTCATACCTAATCGAGCAAGTATTCATACGCCAGTGGGTATTGACAGTTAGATGGGGACCACTAATTGTTGGTCAAAGTCATTAATTAATGATTGACAAAGTTAGTTAGAATGGGGGGACGTTTAGGGGACTGGAGTGCGGGGGACAACATCTTTACTCTTATTTGTATATGGTGTATAGATGAGCGACATTACCATGTGAAGAAAGAAAGAGGCCCTCCGATGTAAGAAGTACCTTAATAATTAATTTCGTAAACGGTGGAAAATTAATTTCCCTCACCACCAAATCTTTTAATTAATAATTAGTCATTTTCTTTTCATATTAGTTAATTTCCCCAACTTTCGTAGAAGCTGCCAATTAAATGAATAAATGCACCTCAATCATTTTATCTTAAAAAATATAAAATCAACACACAATATGGCGTGCATCAATGGCCAACCTCTTTCGTTACACATGAAATACTTATCGAAATCTGAACATTTTTTTCGATAAAAAAAACATAAAAAAATAATAATTCAACTTATGCACGTTATATTAAATAATGTCCAGTTGGTGCTTACATTGTTTTCAATCCTTACCATTTCTGTTTGATTTTGGTTTAGTTATAGTTGAATTGGCTCAAAATACTAGCTGTACATATTAACTATGAGTTAGTTCCATTAATTTAATCACCTTAGTTATATATATCCAATAAATATCTTTTGTATAATTCAATTAGAAAGTTGCAAAATTCAAAATAATCAAATAAATACCTATACCGGATGATTTGAATGTTTTGATCAATGCTAAAAAATAATGAAGACATGGTAGGCATGACTTGAATCTGATTCCTTCCTTGAGATGCGCTGAGAAATATATTTTTAATGTGGTGCACAATTGCACATTCACGATCTGATCTAAAGTGAATGGAGTAGATGTAGATCAATCAATTTTCTATTAATTAATATAATTAATCTTATGAATGCATCAAACAGTCGGCCAATTGAGACCTTTATATAAGCTCCACCCCAGCATCTTATTGTGTACTGCACAACAAATCTAATACTGTGCCATATTCACAATTTCCAAAATTTATATCCACTCACAAATTTCTTTAATACAACTGAGAAGCTAGATGGCTGAGACTATTGTAAATTTGGTGCTCGGCAAGCTGGGTGATGCTGTAGTTAATGAGGTATTGCACTTATACAGTGTGAATGAGCAAGTTGAGAAAGTCAGCCGTGAACTCAAACGGATTCAGGCGTTTCTCAAAGATGCTGACAGGAAGCCGATAAAAGACGAAAGGCAGAAAAATTGGGTCAAGGAGATTAGAGATATTGCCCATTCTATAGAAGATGTCATAGACACCTTTCTAATGGATATCCCTCAAAAACCACAAAAATCGGGCAAGAGGGAGACCATAAAAAACATGTTTAGAAAAACCAAAAAACTCCCAGCTGTACACAACCTTGTAAATGAGATAAACCAAATTCTAGAAAAGATGAAAGAGATCGAAGAGAGCAGAGTTAGATATGGAATAAATAATTTGGGTGAGGGCAGTGGAGATGTCAAACTACCCATCAGGCCACTGATACTACCTGATGTTGATCCCGATATTATTGGCTTCAAGGCAGACCAGGACCGCGTTGTCAAGGAGTTGCTTGATGAGACTACTACAAGACGTTCAGTGGTCTCAATTTGCGGGACTGGTGGACTCGGAAAGACTACTCTTGCACGAAAAGTATATAATTGGTATGTGCTTTTTTACTATCAATTTGATTCAAATTCACCTTTCTCCGAGTTTTAATTTTTTTTTTCACTAATTTCGTTTATAAAAATTACACACTTTAGTTAACATAATTAAATTGGAAAACATTGTTGATATATTTTCTTAATGTAAAACTTGTATTTTATGAGAAAAAGGTCAGCTTAATTTGGTCATTATATATCTCGAGTCCTCAATGTATGATGAATTTAAAAAAAAAGTGCTCCATTAAATTTAAGTTATAGAGTATATTGGTGTCGTACTTTATAGGTAGAACAATGAATGTCTTAGACATTAACTAATTTTATAATTCTAGATACGAGGCTCATAAACTTTTGAATTTAACAACTTGGCTCCTTAATTTTCAATTTGGTACTTAATGCTTGATTTTAAATAATCAAAAGACCATAAGATCATTGATAAATTTATCTTTTTGAAAGACATTTTGTCAGTTGTAATACACTATTTTAAATAATTAATACTAAAATAATAATAATTTCTTATTTTATAATGTTTGCTGCTTTTCATGTACAACAATTTTTTTGTCAATTTTATAATTTATGAAACTATATTTTTCCGTAAAAATAAAATAAAACATACAAAAAATCAAAAATTAAAATGAAATAGTCAAAATCTCACGTACTGTGAAAGAAGTTATACATCATTCTGCAAATTAAAAATCCATAAATTAATTAAAAGTGTTGTTCATTGTATTATTATTTCTTAAGTGTAACATAAGAAGAGTTTGCGTAAAAAGAGTCTAACATTAATATATTTGCCAATCCACTTTTTATATATTATATTGAGTTTGTTAAATTGATTTTAATTGTGTACATGCTTATACGTGCATATGATCTGAATTCGCACTTTTACATGGGTTTTATTGACATTCGCACTTTTACATGCTTATACGTGCAAGGCTCAACAAGATCAACAGCTAGATTTGGGAAGGACAAAAGAAAATAGAAGAGAAAACTAGAAAACCCTTTTGACCCCTGTTGCACACGCAACTATATATATATAGATGTCCCCAGTCTAATGGCCCAACCCTAACTAGATCATAATTTTCAATGTACCCACTTTTCCATATTCACTCATAAGTTTTTATGAAGTCCGTCTTCGCATTTTGGTTATATTAATGTCTAATATAATATTTTATTTTTGCAGTAATGATGTCAAAGGACAATTTGGAATTTGCATATGGGTAGCTATTTCTGAAACATTCGAAGTAATTGATGTTTCGAAGAAGATAGCGCGACAACTTAACCTTGATCAGCAACCAAATGAAACAGAACTGATTCTTACAGAGATTCACAAATCTCTTAGAGACAAAAAGTACCTCATAGTCCTAGACGATATCTGGAAAATCGATCTATGGACTCAAATTGGTGTAGCATTCCCAGATGAAAAAAATGGGAGTAGAGTACTTGTAACCACTAGGTTTGCTGATGTTCCTAAGGGCATGGATCACATAAGTGAACCATACATGCTCCAGTGCTTAACTGAGGAGTTAAGCCGAGAGCTTTTGTTAAAAACAGTTTTTCCTAATCATGATTCAACTAAAAGTTCTTTTGATGATCTTTCTGATATCCTAGATCAATTTGTCCACAAGTGTGGTGGGCTGCCTCTTGCATTGGTGGTTTTAGGTGGTTTCTTATCAAAGAAGCCACGCAGCCATGCTGCTTGGAGTGGCGTGTTCCGGACAATGAGTTGGCATGTCGAAGGAAAAAATTGTAGCGAGATCATAGGCACCAGCTATGAGGACCTGCCATTTGCTCTCAAATCGTGTTTTATGTACTTTGCCGCATTTCCCGAAGACTATGTTATTGATGCCATATCCTTACTTCGAATGTGGATTGCAGAGGGCTTCATACCACAGGAAGATAATAGAACATTGGAAGAAACTGCGGAGAGTTTCTTAGAGGATCTCATACAAAGGTATTATATCTTCATTTAAGGATTTACACATGTTGATGTAACATGCTGGTTTTAATTGAATAGTCTTTAAACTAAATTTTTTAATTGAAAAAAAAAATAGAAAGGAAAATTGTAGGCCCAAGCACCGACATTTTTGTTATGTTAAAAGTTAAGTCTCAGAATTATATTTTGGGAAATATAATAAGTAATAACAAACATTGATATTTTTGAAGCATGGGGCTGTGAATTCCGTGATGACACTCTGTTTGCCAATTTTTTTAGTAATATCCAAAATAATTAAACAATTTTACAATCTACACCCTGACGCCGGAGAATTCGAAAAATGCCCAAACCGGACCAAAAAGAAAAATTAAAATATTACTTTGTGTGTTATTGGAAAAAAATAAAAATATTTTGAATATGAATTATTGATCTCGGTTCAAAAGTCACTTCTTGGCAAATATAGAAATATTTGAATTCTTCTATTTTTGAAAAAACAAAAATGTAATAATGACTTCTCTGACACAATTTTTTTTCTTTGACAAATAATTTTAAATAACCTAAAGTTTTAGTTTTTTCAAAAATAGAAGGATCATAATATTTTTTGTATTTACCTAAAAGTGATTTTTGAACCGGGATCAATAACTCAAATTCAAAACATTTTTATTTTTTTCCAATAACACACAAAGAAATATTTTAATTTTTCTTACAGCTGCGAAAAATACGGCCTGAAAAATGTTGATCAAGGTTATTTGTCGAAGTCTTTCTAATAAATCAAATATAGTATTCAATCTATTTTCAATGAAATATATAAAATATTTCTAATATTTCAATACAAAAAATAAATAAATTATAACATTTTCTGTTTTTTTATTAAACATAGAACTGGGAATATAATTTCTGGTTTTGGAATTCCAAAACCAAAACCGGAAATTTAATTCCCAGTTCTAGAATTCGGAAATTGAAAAATAAGTTTCCGGTTTTACGGCCTGAAACCGGAAATTTAATCTCCGGTGTGGACAGATTTCGAAATTCTTCTGCCTGGGGCGTAGATTTTGAAATTATTTATTAATTTTGGATCTTAATAAAAATTTCGACTCTGTTTGAGCTGACCATTAGACAAAAAATAAAGAAAAAGTAAATAGGTAGCAGCAGATTTGGAGAATATTTTCTGTAGAAAATATTGGAAAAAAATAGTATCTTAATTTTTTCATGCATAGAAGAATCTGATAAAAATTATACAGATCCTGCTATGCATGAAAAAATCAAAGTACTTTTTCTGTTTTTCTATTTCTTTATTTCAATAAAACTAGCTTATGTATACAACATTAAACTAGCACGTTACATCAACATAAAATGATATACACAGCTTATGTATACAACATTAAACTAAATTGTTTTAATACTAACTATTTTCTTTATGATATCTGTAATCATTGTACTTAATTAATTTTTCTCATTTTATGCTAGGAGCATGGTTCAAGTAGATGATAGATGGTATGATGGTTCCATCCAAACTCTGCGCATACACGATCTACTACGAGATCTTGCTCTCCAAAAAGCCAAGGAGGAAAACTTTCTCCTGGTGTATTCAAATCCAAATGATAAAATGAGTTTGAGCAAGGCACGCCGTGTGGCAATTCACAATCCAGATTGTGATCAACTTATAATGAGCCCAAACCTCCACACTCTTTTGTGCTTTTATGAAGGGAGCATGCCGAATTGTTCTAAGCAAAGACTGCTCAAAGTGGTAAGCTTTGCAGTCAAAGAGGAGAACAAAATAGAGTTGGGGATGTTTGTGGGATTGACTCAGTTAAGATATCTGAGTCTTTATGGGAGGGTAAGTGACAACCGTGATCAAGAATTCTTTGAGAAAGTGATAGGCAGAATGAAATTTCTGCAGACCCTTAAAGTCTCATATCTAAGAACAATTGATGATGGCCACTTCTTTGAGTTTCCTAAGAGTGCATGGAATATCAAGACACTGAGGCATGTCCCTAACTATATTATAGAACTCCCAGCATCAGCAAAATTACCAAATTTGCAAACTATTGGTAGGGTGAGGGCCACACAATCATGGGAGATAGAGTTACCTCATACACCCAATTTACGTTCATTACAATTAGATGCCAGATCATCTCCATCGAAGGCAGTTGTCACTTTTCTATCCACATTAGAACACCTAACTTATCTTGATATAAGGCATGATCATAGCGTACTGGACACACTTGACATGAGAGGTTTCCCATTTTATAACCATTTACAATCTCTCACACTTACTTACAATAGCCCCACTAAATTGACCCAGCTGCTTCATGAGGATATGCTCCCCTGTCACCTCATTTATCTCTATATTGAGGGTTACGAGTTCCAGCAGGATATAATGCCAGTATTGGAGAAGCTACGCTGCCTTAAGGTTCTCATACTTAATGAAGCATTCGAAAGTAAAAAAACCACCTGCTCCTCCGGAAGCTTTAGCCAGTTAGAAGTTTTGAACCTTTATTTCTTATCAATGGAGGAATGGGAGATAGAGGAGGGTGCAATGCCCATTCTTAAAGAACTCATGATTGATGAATGTAATAAATTGGATGTGCCTCAAGGGTTACAATACCTTACCAACCTTCAAAATTTGACGTGGGGGATAAAGGATGATTCCAAGGCTGATTTGGTCCGCAATTTATGCCAACATGTCCCTTCAATTGATTTAGGCAGACATTAGAGCCACGGACTCCTCCAGTGAATATTTTAGTCTTCCTATTTAGTATTTGTCATTGTCTTCTCTTATTTTTCTTTTGTTGTATGTGTGCTTTGAATAATTAATTTACTGTCATGTATTTATTGAAATTGAGCCTGAAATCTCGATTGCATATTTTTATTCCCTTTTTCTCGGTCCTTTCTCCTTTTACTGGACCAACAAAATCTGCTATAATAATATTGGAGAACCTTTCAAGGTATCTAATTGTAGTCTTGGTCAAACAAGTATTTCTTAATTATCTTTAAAAAGTTGCTCGGATATGGTTTATCTGGAATTGTGCCTATTATATTATGAATTACTTTTTATATTTTTGTTATTAATTATATCATTTTCAGAATGAAATTGAGAAAACAAATAAGATTTTAAAATCTCCAGGAAATAACAAGAATAAACATAAAATCCACTTCTCATTTTGCCTTTCGTACTATATTTTGAACTAGGATTATTTTTAGAATTTCGTCGTAAAAATCAAACTATGTATTGGAGAAAAAATTTAATTTTAAATCGAATGAAATACAACAGCTAAAAATGCAGCTTTAAAAATATATCGAAAATTTTATAGATTATTACTTACTAAAATAATATTATTTTGGACATTAAATTTGGTATACCCCTACTGGCCTACACATTGTGAATAATTCTTATTAAAATTATATATAATTTTCAGTCATATTGTTAAATTTGATAATAATGAATGATTGATTAAAACATCGAAATTATTTGATTACCTGACATAATTTAGAGGTATTGAAACTCAATTACTTTTATGGAGTATCAATTTTCACTACTATAATTTCCGCATTTTTCATGGGGAGGAAAATGGCTTTTTCCATGGGCTTCCGCATGGAAAAAGCCCAAAAATGGCTTTTTCCATGCGCTGCCCATGGAAAAACTCCCGTCGCAAATAATCTCGTTGGAAATAGTCAGTATTTCCAACGGGGCCGTTGGAAATAGTCAGTATTTCCAACGGGGCCGTTGGAAATAGTCAGTATTTCCAACGGGGCCGTTGGAAATACTTGATTCTGGCTTTTTCCATGAGCCTGCTCATGAAAAAAGGGCGCATGGAAAAACTTTCGAACTTGGCCACCGTTTGGATTATTTCCAAGGGGAGCATCCGTGGGGCCCACCTTAGTTTTTCCAAGGGGATCAAACGAGGGACCCACCGAGTATTTCCAAGGGGAGGGAGCGTGGGTCCCACCTGTCTATTTCCAAGGAAGACGCCCGAGTATTTCCATGGCAATCTACGTGGGACCCACTTGAGTATTTCCAAAGGCAGTTTACGTGGGACCCACTCCAGCATTTCCATGGCCAGTGAAAGTGGGCCCACCTGGTCAGATCTGGGCGCTATTATTTCCTTGGATATACCCACGGAAATACTGACCTCCTTTTTTTGGTACCAGAATGCCCACATATGAACAATCCTTCCTGTGCCAACCCGGTACTGACCCGTTTACATTCCCCAATTCCTATTCAGCCAAATTAACAAACACATTGAAATATAGAGAAAAAAACATATAATTAACATTAATCGACATAGTATAATCATCATACGTTGTACCAAAATGCCAAAAAGCATTACAAAAATCAGTACTAAATTGCAAAAACTTGTACAACACATTGTCCCAAAATATACCCACCACCCATTAACACAAATTTACAAAAAAAAAGTTACCCCAAGGATGTTCAAATGTTAGAACTTCTAGATCCTCTATGCCTAAAATGAAGATTTTGTCCAGACTAGAAGAGCGGGTTGATATTAAGTAAATATGTTGTGCTCTATCAAGCAATTGTCCAGTAAACATTCATGTGAAATTATCGAGTCTGTCACCTACAATATTAAGAAAATAAATCATGAGAATTATATTATTATTATTAGCTTGGATATGCATTTTGCAAAAATGTGAAAAGTTACTAAAAATTGTACTCTACCTTGCTGCTATTTATCATGGACGATGATAAGTTTTGCCTGGACATATACTTTGACTTATCCTCACTGTAGAAGTTAAATCTCAGTTGCTAAAATTTGAATAATTGAAATTAAATAATAATAAATAAAATCTTGGATGTAAAGTACATGTTGGTACCCAGGACTGACATGGCCCTAAATAAAGAAAATAATTAACATAACCGACTCCCTTCTAAAATAAAAGGAAGATTCCTAATTAACATAATTCGGAAAAGTACATGTACAGTATTTGTTGATACCAGTTAGGGCATATTTTCATTGGCTACTGGTACGGAGGTTGAAATTAGTGAATACTTTGTATAAATCAAAACAGACACTAATCTTGTCGGAGTTAAAGACTTTGTACCTTGGATATTTTTAATTTTGAACTTCCTCCTGCCCATAAAATCTCCAAGCATAACAATCATCCGACTTTTCTAAATATAATTTTTCTTGTGAGATAGCCCCTAACCTGTAAGTAAACACTCCGTCATTTTAATCTCCAAAAACCAAACAAAATGGAGAAAAAAAAATGTTGTCGAATGTCTGTGGTGTAGAAGATCCTAAAAAAGTGGATATCAAAATATATATATATAGAAGAAGAAAAAAATCAATGAAGCACTCAAAGAAAACTACTCTATCTAATCCCAGTCTCCCACAATATAAAATTTCTCTGAATGGATCTGACAAAGAACGATCAAATATGAAGTTCATGAAGTCCTTCGACAAATGCCACCTTCAAGTATTTTGATACAAAGGGCCTAAACTCACAAAATATATACCTTTACATATGCAGTAAACATGCCCAACTGCTGGTAAGCAAGACCCAGTGCCTGAAATGGAAAATGTAGTAACAAAAAACAGTATTACACAATTTCATTCAAAAGACAAGAAAAGAAATAGAATAAAACAATATGTGCTGATAAATGGAAGAGAGGAACGCACTTTATCCAGGTGTGACTTCACAATTAAGTTCCGAGTCACTGATGATGCGTTGCTTATTCAGACAGCAAATACACTGTTAGTTAGTGCCAAATCAATTGATTTAAATCCAAAAATAAATGCCAAGTCAATTTAATTACTTAGCAGTATGCACTCAATTTGACCTTGTCAGCATCAGAGAACTTATTAGACGCATGTGTATTAAGGTAAACACTGGTATTAGGTCTTACTGGTATGGTAAAGAGAGAAAACTGTTACTTAAAGCATTAAAAAAGGGTACAAACCTGGAAATTGCGGGTAGCTTGTGGGTCCCCTGGATTTTTATCTAGGTGTACCAACCTTGCCTAAAGAATATGAAACTATCAGATGAGTTTAATTTTTATTGTTATGAGAAATAAGAGGGTTTTTTGTGGCACCTTGAGATAATATGCCTTCTTTATTTCTGCAGCTGATGCATCTATACTAACACCTAAAATATCATAATATTCTGTATCCTTCACCATGTTTGCCTTATCGATCTAAAAAAAACCTGAAAAGAAAAGATAAGGAGTAAATCAATTTAAGCAAGCTATACATTTTGAATTCAAATTAAGCAGAAACGGAACTATGAAATTATGTTTCTCCTTTTGATATAGGCCAAATTTATGTACCGAATGAATGGTATTTGCATCGGTACAGGTTTAGAAAAATAAATTGCCGGACTAGACTTCAAACTTGGGCTTTACTAGGTCTGATTGGGGTCAAATTGCACGATGGAAGGTAAAATTGATCTTAAATTAGTTAATTTCTAGAGTAGTCTTAGAAGCTATAAAAACAATACTACAAACTCAAATTATGACTTTGTATAAAGAAAATAAGGAGGCACATAACTGAGCTACTGACATATGTAGCACAACACATGTACATACATACTTACATAGTTTGGTATAAGGCTTGCTGCACATCTAATTGACATAGATATGACCTTGAATGAAGTGCTCATAATGAAATTAAGAACAACAATAGGGATGTGAAATGCTTATGACTTAAAAAAAATCATAAGAACAAAGACAATGTCTGTCTCTAAACCTTATCCAGTACCAACCCGAACTTAACACAAGCTTAAACACTTCCTAGAAACATGATTAAATCAAATGTAAATTCGATCACGATGGAAGGCAAACATTAACCCGCCAAACTGAATTGAAACTTGTTGTGTTACAGAAAGTCATGCCCAAACTTGATCTGACATTAAATTGAATACCCATATACGACCAACATACTTAAAACAAGATCAAACATTGAGATTGAAATACAATAGCCAATTAAATTTCAAAGAAATGAGAAAAGACTCTTTCAAACCTGTGACCAGGAGTGTTTGATTCAAGAGGTGTCCCTAAACTTTGAACGAAACCTGAAATTGATCACATGTATTCAATTGATAAGTCTAAACGATTTCACAGATCCAATCTAAGTCAAAATTATTGAGAAATGCGATAAAAATCGATAAAGGCCATCTCAAACCTAGATCAGGATCTCGTCGGTGCTGGAACCCTAGCTCTGAAACCCCTCCAGCGCTAGATTTTGATGAAAACAATTGAAATAGGAAAGGAGATCGGTCATGTGAGAGGAGAAATGGGATCGATCAGGAGAGAGTGAAAATTGAAAGAAGAAGGCGACTGGGCTTTTAGGTTGAGGTTTTGGCGAGAGAGGAGTCGGGTTTGAGAGACCACGAGAGAGATGGCATGAGGGAAATACTTGGTATTTTGTGGGAGGGGGGATAGGATTAGGGTTCTTTTTCAGGGAGGGAAGGCGGCTGAGAGAAAGGGATCCATATCCTCGACGGTACCTTAAAAGATTCCCTTTTGCAATTAACTATTTACGGTTTGAGATTAACTCTCAGCCGGTTTGTGATTCGGGCTGACTGAGGGGGCAGTATTATTGGGCTTTGAGATTCGTGCCAAGTTAAAAAGAACGGTCCAGATCAAGTAATTGTAAAAGATTCCCTATTACAGTACTGCACTGGATATGAATCCGAGAGAAAGGCGGGACTTAGGGAATTGATAGAGGAAGGCGGGGATTTGGGAAAAATCAGAGGAAATCGAATTTGCTGAAAAAAATAGGAGGGAACATGGAGAAAATGGAGGATGTGAACAATCCTCTCTGGATGCACTTGAGAGTAGGTCCGATGGGCATCGGACCTACTCTGGTTCGATGGGTTTAATCACCGTCTATTTGCTTTAAGATTTGTGCAGAACACTTTAAAATTTGTGCATGTTTGTTTCAATGTTCGTGCGCGCAAATCTAAAATTAGATCGAACGGTCATCGTACTTGTTGAACCTAGAAGTAGGTCCGCTGGGCATCGGACCTACTCCGTTCTCGGATGGATGAGTAGGCGCCTAAATTTTCTCTGGATGTATGGGAGAACAAAAAATTTGGCAAGTATAGATTTTAACAGAGCAATTTTAGCTTCAAGCAGTGTGTCAAATAAATTGGACGCTCCTTAAATTATATAGGTTGTGCGCTGCATAAAATCGAAACTGCTCTGCTAACAAAATCACCTCAAATGAATACATCAGGACCATTCATTACCTATCGGATGGCTTGGAGGTTGATATTTGCTAATTATGTAATGGATGTACATCAAATAATATAAAAATATAAATTAAACTGAAAATATTATGAAAATGAAACAAAATAAAATTATTGTGATGCATGCATAATAAATCATATGAAAAAAATTAAAAAAAAATTTAATTTTTTTACATGAATGAATAATATGTATAATTTTAATTGATGTGAAATGTCAAATTAAATAAAAACATGTTAATTAGAAACTTAGTGTTTTGTAAATTTAAATAAATTGCATATAGGTTACATGTTAGTCTTGAGGTGTTTTAAAATTATTTAACAATGTGTTAATTAAAAACTTAGTATTTGTTGCATCAATGACTTATGTCAAACATGCATGGCCATAGAACATCAACTCTTGTTGGGTGAGTTAATGAAGGAACAAAGACAAACGTTGTTTGGTGGTCGATCGGAACCGTTCAAATTGAAGAATATCGCATTCATTTTATTGTAGTGAAGTTTGATAAAATTTTATGTTCATCTACCTATCCATCAAGCCAACGGAATATACAAACATCGTAGGGCCATAGACACTTCACGTCGGATCGAAGCTTCGACATATCGAAACTTCAGTTTTTTTTTGTTGGTTGCGTTCAATGTTTTCCCCTGATCATTTAAAAACTAATTTGAAATTATTTCACTGCAGATCGACCGTTGATTACTCATTCAAAAATGAACGGTCCGTAATTATTGGCTCAATTTTAAAGGGCAAATATTGATGAAATTATATGAAATTAACAATATAAGCATTATTTGGTCACAGGGCATGTATAAATGTATAAAATATTTTTTTAGGAATTTATTCATATTATTTGTTGTGCAAAAATCACTAATTTATCATATGTTGATATGAGCCGTCTGATGAGTGATGAAGGGTCATGATTACCAATGGATGTCTCCATTACAGAGGCTATGGGCATGAGGGCTATTTCACTCAGGTGACATAATATTTCTGTTTAGATCCGCCTTAGATGAAATCATCTGAATTCTTTAGTGACCGTGCTAATTCTAATCATACGGCCCCGATCTAAACATAAATATTATGTTACCTCAGGTGATTTAAAATCGTGGGCATGTGTATCCATCACAAATGCTCTCTGGCACTTAGAGAGGTCCTTGTTCACTCGCTGGGACTTGGTATTTTTCTTCCAAAACCAAATCAGAGATGAATGATCGCGCGTGCCAAAACCCCTAAATTTTCGTTTCCCTCCTTAGTTTCCCTCCCGAAATTTCACTAATATTCCTCTCCCGCTCTCCTCAAATCATTCGGCGTTGTTTGGACGCGAAGCCAAAACGCAAAACAAAACAAAAATTTCACACGCTCCGTCCGTCGTTCCTAGGTTTATCTCTCTCCGCTCTCACTCGATTTTTTTTCCGCCGCTCCAACTAAGGCTTTGACCGTCCAACTGGCGCGCACCGCCTAAGGCGGCTGTTGTGGTCACCGTCAGGCCAGCACCGGTACCAGCAATGGTTTACCGGTACCGGTACCGGTACCAGTGCCAGCAGGGCTAACCCTTTATCTTATGTCCGTACCAGGGAAGAGAATTGAGTACCCATCAGAATATCTTTACAAATTGAAAAATAATAGAAAAGTCAAAAAGGGAAGAGAATTGAGAAAGGTACAAAAGCGGAATAGATAGATATAGCTAGCCGGCTTAATTGAGTACTAGAGCAGTAAAGAGCAAGGACTAGAGACCATTTATTAGTTTGGTTTTTCCTTGGAAATCTATTGGTGATTCCTTCTTCTGGTTCTGGGAAGTGATCAATCTTGCCTAATTTCTTTCTAGCTCTAAAAGGTATCTCTCTTCTCTTTTTTCCCCTAATTATCTTTTTCTATGGTGCTATCTGTGTAGGTCCTTAATTTGCCTGAAAGGATTAATTTTGTTTCTCCATAGAAACCAATTCAAGTGCTTTTTCAGCAAAAATAATCTAATAGTTGTCCCCTTCCTATAGAAATTATGTCCAATTATCTTTTAGAGTTTCATCAAATTTGACTTGATTCATCATTCCCCCAGATCGAATATCTACCCATACTGATTGAAAATTTGACTAGATTTATGTCTCAATCAAGTTTTGACCAATACCAATTGTAATTGGTGAATAGGTTTTGGAGATCAGTAGGCTCAACAGCTACATCTTCACCATTTGACTATTTTTTAAAGAATTAAAAAGGAGTTTAATAGAAAGCAAAGGCAGAGAAGAAGAAAACATCATGCTTTTACCAAAATGTCCTAATTTTTGGCTGGCTATTAAGGTTGGTGCATGCTGTAAATATGGACAGAGATAAATTACATGGTATTTAGGTGGGTTTAGGGTTTAGTTATGTGAGCCCACAAAGGACCATTGCACATCTTTTCTTTGTTTTCCATTATTTGGGTTTTTTCTATTGCATACAAAATTTAATTTTTAGAATTTTCAGTTATACACTATAACAGTGTTGATAGTACAAAGTACTGAGTTTCATGGCTTTTTGGTAGTATATTTTTGTTCGTGCTCAAATGGTAGAACAAAGTTCCAGTACAGACGAGCTGTAGCTTTTAAAACCTTATTCAACTCTCGACTAAGATTGCAAGTGCACAATCCCGTCGTGTAGTCTAATCAGGTATCGATCCACAGGGACGACTCAAATTCTGAATTTCTACTCTACTTAGTTAGGTACTAGAAGTTTGAAGGTTGTGTGTTTGTCTATTCCTAGGTTTTGTAACAAATGTAATGAACAAATGTAATGACAGAAAGTAAAATCAATTAAATGTTTTGTTTTGGACTATTGTATAAAAGGCGTTTCAAGGGTTTCAGATTTCATCTTCAACTTTGCTGCTCTGGACCTGCCACGCGACCCGCATACTCTCGTATGCGACTCTTGTGACGCGACCCGCATGCTCTCGCATGCGACCCGCGTGGCCCTCAAGCTACTCTGGACCTGTCACGCGACTCGCGTACTCTCGTACGCGACCCTTGTGATGCGACCCGCGTGCTCTCACACGCGACCCGCATGGCCCCTTGAGCTGAGTCTGCACATGTCTGTTTCTGGTTGTTTAAGTCGTGTAAGGCTCGATTGACCGTACCTAATGTCACTAAACCTCAACTCTCGTGTGTTGGCTTAACAGACCTGGTTTGGAAATGCAATTTCACCTTCCTAGGTTTAATCAAACTGTTTAATCAAACCTAAGTTCTCAGTTCTGTTTACTAAAGGTATCCACAAGTGAAAATTTCACCTCTCGGCTACTATTGACCTCACCTTTCGGATCTCAGACCTACCTCAAATACTTAACCTAATTTGCAAGAAACATCAAGGCCAAATTACAAGAAGAAATACCATAGGCATTCAACAGTAGACAATCAAGAATCAATCAAGCAATTTAGATCAAGCAATCACAAATAATACAAGAATCAAAGAAACACGAAATAACATTCAGATTCAATCAATGTGCATAATCAAACAAAGTTTAAGACTACATCCAAACCCCTGAAACTACAAAACTACTCAGACATGATCAAAAACGAAATAAAAGAGAGAAAGAGAATGCAAATCATGATGAGAGCTGAAGAAACGAAGAGGATCGAAGCTTCTGGCCGAATCTTCTTCTCCAAGTCGGATCCTTCTTGGCTCCAGATCGGCTCCAGATCGCCTCTCTCTGTTGCGCGCCAAGCTCTCTCTTCAAACTCGATCAGATCTATTTTCTGTGAAAAATCGTGGATTGATCAGATCCCCTTTCGGGAAAATGTCTCGGGGGCCCCTTTCTTCATTTGCGCCAGGCCTTTATATAGGCATCTTAACGGGTCCTGGCGCAATTAATTCGACGTGACCCGCTTGAGGTGGCACGCGACCCGCGTCATGTGGAAGTGAGCAGTGAGGCTTGGCTCAGATTGTAGATCCTCTCGCAAGCTTTCCGAAAAGTGGTCATACGCTCAAAACGGAGTTACGAGTCAAAAGTTATGACTGTTTTAAGTTCGGGTGCTGAAATTTCAGCATCTGACGCTACCCGCGTGGGATCTGACGCCGCCCGCGTGTAGGGTTCCAGAACTCGCAATTTTCACTGATTTCGCTTATTTTCTGCAAAGTAAGAATGAAAACGCAGCAGTACCACATTCTATAGATATTCAATGTATAATCAATGTAAAAGACACGATTTGGTGGTTTGAAACACAGATTTTGGTACAGAAATTGGTCGGATTTATAGGTCTAATAATGAGACATCAATTTTGACTAATTGCTTCAGTTGGTGGTAATTACGCAAAATTATGCTAAACTATGAGTCAATTTTATAAATACATCTCAAGGCTTGAATGCACAATTGAAGGTTAACTGAATTAGACTGATTAGAAGTTGGTCTAATGGCTGGGGAACTTTGATAACAATACATTAGGTTCTTTTTTACTTGTTTTAATATAATGTAATTATTTATCTTTCAAGCAGCTGATACCCAAGTATATACTTTAAATGGCAATTAGTGTGAATTGTTATCAGTGTCATTTTTTTCATTAAATGGCAATTGTGGTAAATTCTTACTTGAAATTGACTGTGAATTGTAGGTGCTTGAGATAATTTTTCAGTTTTTGGCTGAACAGCCTAGTCAATTGAAGTACATCGAATGGTGTTGCTTTCAAAGGATGGTATATGGATCCTTTAACTGTGCTCATTGTTGCACTGTGCTCTGTTGACTCAGCCTTGTGCTATATTCTGGCTTGGCATTAAAGAAAATCTGCATAGATCTATATCTAGGTAATATTCTGCATAAATTAGTTCATAAGCCTAAGTTAGGCTAATTAACCCGAGTTCCTGCAATGAGTCCCTGGACTCAACCAAATAATTAAGAAAATTCCAAAAAAATCATGCATGTATATTATAGTATGGTAAAAGACATGTCACTAAGCTAAACAAATCAAACCCATGCTTGTACCAGCATAGGAACTAAGCTTAACCTATGTAAGCCCCTACTGGTACCTCAAAAACCCCAAATGACCTTCTGTGACAGATCAGCCAGTGCAGGCTGATCAGAAGTCCAAACCAAAAATTCATTTGAACAGTCAGATAGAGGACTCTAAAACACACACTTAGACCCAAATTTTACATTCATAGCATTTTTCTATGATTTACTAGCTATTTTTAAAGTTTGCTTTCTGAAAATACAAAAGAAATGCTGTTTTCTGCATCTTTTACCAATCTGCCCCTGCATTCAAGCATCTGTTAAAAATAGTTAGAAAATTACAAAAATCCTGAAACTTGGCAAGCATGTAGTTTAGACTTTCCTTTACATTTTCATAAAAAGGACAAAAAATTTGGCTTTGTAGATAGTCCAGAATGAATTTTTAAAGATTGGCTGACAGCAGCTAAACTCAGAAAATACCAGCAAATACCAGCAAACACCCTCTTATAAAATCACTTATTTGACATAGCTCTGGACCTTCAATGGATCTGAAACTTCTCGAGCATGTAATAGACACCTTCACATGCATGTTCATAAAAAGAAATGCAAATTTGATGTAACCAATCTCTGGGAAATGACTCCTGAAATCAGTCTTACCAGAAACCGATAAACTGTCAGCTGCTGACTAAGTTTAAGTGAAAATTAACAAAGTAAATGTCACAGAATGTGGGAAAAACCATAAATGGGTAGGTAATACACAGCATGGTAAGTTATACTACAGAAATTTCAAGAGACCTTATATTAAACTGAGGTATGCTGTGCAATTATATTTTATCAACTATGCTGATTTTGTTTCAACTCACGTTTGCTAGGTGAAGTGGCAATGTGAGGTTGATTACGTTGAATAGGTCTCGTCAATTGAATGTCATCTCTTCTCGGATGGTACTATCCTTTATACTAGTTATAGGTTGCAAGAAAGAGAAGCATTTTTTATTTAAGTCAAGTAAATAGATTTTTGATAGCAATTAACTGGGATAATTTGATGTTTTTTGTGTGTTTTGTGGATATATAGCATGTAATTTGGATAATTTTTATGGCAATTAACTTGTTTGGTGTCTTTTGTTTTTTTTTTTTTTTGTGATTGTGGCATATTAATTATTGACCAACAAATTTGGTGGGAGTTGGCAGCATCAAAATATATTATTTAAAAAAAAAAATACAATCAGGATTGGCTGTTTAGTAATAGCCGTTCTTGATAGCTGATCTCGTTCTCCAGCATTAGAATAACTAATACAACGAATATTAGAATGACATATGTATACCAATTTCGTTGCATTAAAATAATTAAGGTTGCATTAGATTTTATTAATTACAACCAAAATTTGGAAGGATAGCTCATGAACCTCCACTATAATATAATATAAACAAACTAACTACAACATTTCCAATGGTAGCTCATGGAAATAATAGGTCTCACTACTTCCATGTCATTTCCAAAGGTAACTCATGAGGTATTTCCATGGGCTATCAATAAAATATAGTATTCGGTCTGTTTGGCGGGTCATGGGTCATGCAAAAGTATTTCTAACGGCGGGTAGGAAACATTTCCAAAGGCAGACATCAGGGATTTCCATGCACTACTATTTCCATGGGACAGCCGTTGGAAATGGTTAAGTGTGTCAAAAAAGTCGAATTCTTTTCCAAGAGCCCTTCCTCCCTTTGGAAATAACATTGCTACACATGGAAAAAGCGGAAATTCTAGTAATTTGATGCATAGAAATAAAGATGAACTTCAATTTGTTTATATACAGGAGGTCCTATCAGAATAATCAGAATATTTAAATGTAAATACCAATAGCAAATTTGAAATTTTGGATTCAAAACAATAAGAACTTGAGCGTCATGTACCTTCTATTTTTCAAAACAATCAGATCAAGTAGAGATTTTCTATTCATCTAAAAAATAAAAAATTCTAAAAAATGTAAAATATATATAGTCTTCAAGTAATTTTTTTAACATGTTTAGCAATTCAGATTGAATATTTAAATTTTAAAAGCAGAGATATCAATTCATAGTGGGGACTAATCTGCGCTATGTACAGCACCACAGGCCCACAGCCTTACTCGGAATCCATATCTTATGAGAACAAAATATATCTGTTTAGATCCTTAATTACCGTCCGATCTTTAATATCAGTGCGGATTCTGATCTAACGGTCCAGACTTCATGCTCCATTGGTCTAGAAAGTGCCACGTATCACACCATTTTGTGCACACGTGGCACCACTCTCAGCTCTTCCCTCCTTTTCCAACAATTAATGACAACTTAATTTCTCTCTCTTCCTTCAAAAATTTCTAAAGATAAACGGCAATGGCGCCACGCCTACTCCCTGTCCCTTCTCTCTCTCTTTCAAAATCTCTCTTTCTAAAGACCAAATTCCAGTTCCAATTCAAGCCCTGCCTAAGTCTAACCATGAGTAGTCTACCCAGTATTTCTTCCCGGAAATACTACATGGTACCCGGAATTACCCCCGAAGAGGTCTCAATTGCATCAGAGGAGGCGTTTAAGCAGTATGAGAACCCCAATTTGAAGAGAAATGGTAATGGGGTGGTGATAGTATGGTTCAGAAATGATCTACGTGTACTTGATAATGAGGCACTAATCAGAGGTTGGGCTGCATCGGAATTCGTGCTGCCGGTATATTGTGTGGACCCGCGATTGTTCGGTACCACGCATTATTTTGGATTCACAAAAACTGGAGGTATCCTGTAATTACGGCTTATGGATTTAATTATGATAATTTAGTTGATTTGAGTTGCTATAATATGAGGTCAAGGTAATGCTCAATTTTGGGTAAATATTTTAACAGAGTAGTTTTGGCTTCATGCAGCGCACAGACTATAGAATCAAAACAGAGGTGCATATGGTTCGTGCGCTGCATGAAGCAAAAAAAAATTTCTGTTAAAACAATTATGTTAAACTGCATGCTCTGTTAAAATATTTCAATTATGATAATGTAATTGAATTATTGAATACATTTTGTGACATAAATATATACAATTAATTATGTTTCTGTAATTGTTTTTATTATGAACGAGAAGAATTTGAGCACTTTCTTGTTTATGTGCAAGTTTATAATAGAATAGTGTATTATATTTACAATGTGGGCCCATACAGTAGACACCAGATGAAAATTTGGCCGAAATTTTTATTCATACATGTCTTAAATTAATTTGCTCAAATTGCAAGAAATTGTAAAAGAAATATTGCAAGTATATAATAATTAATCACACAGCACCTGTGAAGCAATTTTTCTCCATGAACTCTCCTCTAGCCCTAGTTTTCCCATTACTATCTGTGACCACATCAACATTATACAATATGACCATCATGCCAACATAGCACAAGAACACCAAAACGGGACCCACAATCCAGAACAAAAGAGGCATGGCAACAAAAAACAGTCTATTTCCAATAGTATTCAGACCAAACCCTTTCCCAAAAGCCCACAAACATACTCAACCGTCACGGGGTTATTATCGTCATTTCCTCGAGGAACATTGACGAGAAAACCAAACTGTCCGAAGAACCTTATGGAGAGAGAGTAGCACAAGAAAGCGAAGAGAAAGATGGTGAGAAGCGACAAGTATTTTATGGCCATCACGTGCTCGTCACGTGATCCGTAAATTGTGGTGTTAAGAGGCTTCTTTATAGTGTATGTGCTACTGAGCAATGCGGCGAGGCCAGTTGAGAGAACGATTGAAGTCGAGGCCATTAGTATGGACCCCATTAGTGCATTCCTCAGTGATTGCACTGCTAACATGTCTTTCTTGTTGTTGTCCTAATTCATTATATACATTATATCAATGTGAAAAAAAGAAAAGTATATATTAAATTTAAAGAGTTGATGCAAAGATGAGTAGGTACCTTGACTATGGTTAAGACCCAAGATCGTTGTAAGTTAAATTGCAAACCCACATATGTCTGGTGTGGTTGGGTTTTGACCTTGTGCCACAACCAGAGATGGTACGACACAGACATAAGAAACCCTAATGGTACCAAAGTCATGTCAAGGCAGTACCAATTCATCCTCAGTTCATTCATTGATCTCTCTCTCATTCTATTCCTATCTATATATCTCTCTGTGCATGTTGAACCAGTCTCTTGAACATATATATATATATATATATTACAAGTGCTATATATATTATATTATTTATTATAAAGTAGCTAGTGCTGACTTTGTTGGGTGCGGTTATGTGCCTTTAATTTTGTCTTCTTATAATTTAAATATATTGCCAGACATTAAATGGATGAGTAAAACCTAACTAATTTGGTGTACTTTAGATGCGAACCAAAGAAAAGGCATACACTAATATTCACTCCATAGACTAACAAAAAGATGTATGATCATCATACTCTGACCCCATTTAGTTTTAAAATTTATGTACAATTATACATGATTTTCTATATAGTTTAGAGTAAAATGTTATGAGTATTGTAAAATTGACTCTCATACAGGGGCGGAGCTAGACTTTCAAGCTATGGGTGTCATTCATATAAAATTTTCATACTACGAATGGGGGTCAATTTTACAGTACCCATAGCATTTTGCTCTTAATTATATAAAAAATCATGCATAAGTATGAAAATTTTCAAAATTAATGGGGGTCAATTGACCCCCATTCACTAAGAGTGCATCCGCCCCTGCTCATACACAACATGAAATTTTATATGATTGACTCCCGTAGCTTGAAAGTCTGGCTCCGCCTATAGACATATGCTATATACCTAATAAAAATAATGTAAATCTTGTTTTAAGAAACAAAAAATGACCAAACCATCAGCTTTTAAACGGTATAAATTTCATTGTAGTTCTTGGAATATAGTGGCTTCACCAAATCTATATCCAAATAAGATAATTACAAATGTTATATATATTGTATGATTAAATTAGATTTTTTTTTTCCATATATATCGTGCAAAGGTATTAAATTAACCATTCCTTGACACAATTAACACAATTTCAAAAAAAAAAATTATTGGAAGTTAATATTCATAGTTTTACTACATGAACCATCAAATTATCATACAAATTTTTGCAACAATAACAACTAATATAATAGTTACAATAATAATAACAATACTGCAATATAAACAAGCAAGCAAGCAAAAAACAACAAAACAAAATTAATATAGATAGATGCACACATAATTACATAATAACTAGTTTAATGATTCAACGATATGATTTGCCATTTGGCAAAATTTCTAAATATATATTAAAGTTAATAAAGTATAGACGATATATAGTCACGCGCGCACATGGGCATATAGAATAGGACCTAAAATAGAAGTTGAGAAGTTGGGCATGGCATTGCTAAACAAAAAGGTGTAGCAAGATTAGTTAAGATAATGAGAAAAATGGATCAATTAAGTTATTAGTGTTATTCACACAAAGATAGCAAAAAGATCATCATGTGACCGAACAAGCTAGACCAAAAACTTTGTTTGTAATTAAAATATGACTTGTTACGCACAATATGCTTCATGCGCTCATGCATTTCATAATAATATTTAGATACTTTTTATAATTGAGCGTGCACAAATTTAATGCCAGTCAATGTCAACTAAATTACTTACGAATTTACTAATTATATATATAAAGAGAGAAATTTGAAATTTGTTAAGGTTATAGTGGATGACCAAAGCCTTTATACTACCAATCTATCAATTTGTTTTTGCGATTCCAAAGTTCAAATAGTAAACAATGTTGCAAAATATAAAATCTAAAAAACAGTGATTTTTAAAAATCAAATTTTAATATGAAGAATATGTTAAGCGCTTCAAATTGATTATTTGAACCTTGAAAATTGCAAAAATTTAATGCCATTTAATGCCAGTTAATGTCAACTAAAACACCTGAGGTGGAATCGCCAAATTTACAAATTATATATATATAGAGAGAGAGATAGGCTATAGTGAGTTGTGAAGTAAAACGTTGTTTTACTTCACGCCATATTTTTATTTTGAAAATCCAAACAACCGATCGTTCAACATTTTCTAAATATTGAAATGTGCTTGGAGACTAAATTTTACATTTTTTTGAATTTTTTTACTATTTATTAAGTCACTTTGAAATCGCTAATCCACTGTGAACAGTAAAAAAAGTAAAATTTTCTGGACCACCGGATCAGCAATTTTCAAAGTGGCTTAATAAATAGTAAAAATTCCAAAAAAATGTAAAATTTAGGCTCCAAGCACATTTCAATATAGAGAACATGTTGAGCGGTTCGGATCGGTTGTTTGAATTTTCAAAATGAAAATATGAGCGTGAAGTAAAAATGACCTCTTACTTCACAACTCACCATAGCCCAGCTCTATATATATATATATATATATATATATATATATATAGAGCTGGGCTATGGTGAGTTGTGAAGTAAGATGTCATTTTTACTTCACGCTCATATTTTCATTTTGAAAATCCAAACAACCGATCCGAACCGCTCAACATGTTCTCTATATTGAAATGTGCTTGGAGACTAAATTTTACATTTTTTGGAATTTTTTTACTATTTATTAAGCCACTTTGAAAATCGCTGATCCGGTGGTCCAGAAAATTTTACTTTTTTTACTGTTCACAGTGGATCAGCGATTTCAAAGTGTCTTAATAAATAGTAAAAAAATTCAAAAAAATGTAAAATTTAGTCTCCAAGCACATTTCAATATTTAGAAAATGTTGAACGGTTCCGATCAGTTGTTTGAATTTTCAAAATGAAAATATGGCGTGAAGTAAAACAACATTTTACTTCACAACTCACCATAGCCTATCTCTCTATATAGATATAGAGAGAGAGAGATGGGCTATTGTGCTTCGCAAAGTAAAACCCCCGTTTACTTTGGGCCATATTTTGCATTTTGAAAATCCAAACAACCGATCCGAACCGTTCAACATGTTCTAAATATTGAAATGTGCTTGGAGACTAAATATCACATTTTTTGGAATTTTTTTACTATTTATTAAGCCACTTTGAAAATCGCTGATCCACTGTGAACAGTAAAAAACAGTAAAATTTTCTGGACCACAGGATCAACAATTTTCAAAGTGGCTTCTTGTAAGTAAGCATAAAACCCTAAACCCTAAACCCTAAACCACAAGAAGTCAAATAACCTTGAAGTTATTGGTTATTCTGATTCAGATTTTTCTGGATGTGTCGACAACAAGAAATCCACATCAGGTTACATATTTATGCTTGCAGGGGACCCAATTTCATGAAAGAGTGCTAAGCAGTCTATAAGGGCATCTTCAACTATGCAAGCAGAATTCGTGGTGTGTTATCAGGCTACTGGTCAAGCAGTTTGGTTAAAGAATTTTATTCCAGGACTTCAAGTAATTGACAGTATTGCGAGGCCACTTACCTTATTTTGTGATAACGAGGCTGCTGTTTTCTTCTCTAAGAACAACAAATCAAGTGGTGCATTTAAGTGGATCGACATCAAATATCTTGTTGTTAGAGACAAAGTCAAAGATGGTACTATTGTGATACAACATATTAATACAAGAGCTATGTTAGCTGATTCTCTAACAAAGGCGCTACCACCTACTCTTTACAAAGAGCATGTTGCCGGCATGAGTTTGGTTAATGTATTATAATTTTGTTGTTTATATTTATATTATGTTATGTACTGAACTTTTAATTATGTATTAACTTTGAATTTATAAAGTTTGCTTATTTATTATGATGTGCATAATTTATTTTAATCTAAGCAAATTATTTATGAGAACCGAACAAATATTATCAACCATTGTTGGAAAGAGTACCAATGCTATAATTAATGGGGATCAAATAATGACATTTGTTATTCTGATTACATTAGTTTGGTTTTGTAACGCTTCTAAATACTGGTATGGTTAAATTTCTTCAAAATCCAATTTAGAAAATAATAAAATGAATTAAATCAGAGATCAGCAATTTATAGGAATAAATATATAGTAGACGGTAAAAATTTAGGAGAAATAACGCTTCAATTTAACCAAATTATATTAATAGATGTCATAACCTGTTAAGCAAACTCAAATTAGAAGAGCCCAAATCTAAATTAAGCCCAATTTTCACCCATTTAATCTACCCCCCTCCTCTCTCTTTCCACAGCCAACTCTTCCCTCCTCTTACTGTAAGTTTTCTTTCTCTCTTTCTCTTTTTCTCTCTTTCTTCTTTTTCCGCCCCCCCCCTTCTCTCTTTGGGCTGCCGCCGGCCACAAGCCAACCACCACCCACCCGACAGCCCCCTCCTCCCTTGACCGCCGCTGCCCTCTCTCTCTCTCTACCCCGCCCTCTCCCTTGGCCGAACCAACCCCTGCCCCCTCTCTACTCCGCCCTCTTCCTTGGCCGAACCACCCCCTACTCTCTCTCTCTAACCCGCTCTCTTCCTCTTCCTTCTCCTTAGCTGGCCGAACCCCTCTCCCTTCTCTTGGCCGAACCCCCTCTCCCTCCCCTTGGCCGAAACCCTAACCCTAACCCGAAACCCATTAATCCATTAACCCTAACCCGAAACCCATTAACCCTAACCCTAGACCCGAAACCCATTAACCCATTAACCTAGAACCCAATAACCAAACCGAAATCCTATGAACCATTAACCCATTAACCCGAAATCCTATGAACCAAAACCTAAACCCAATAACCCAATAACCAAACTGAATCCCTGCACTCTTAAAATCGATCTAATCAGTACAATAATCAAGGTTATTACCCAATTTAGTTGTACCAAATTTAATTAGTAGGAAGAATTGAGGGTTATAAGTATGGTGAATTATATATTGGAATCGATGTGGATTAAATACTCGTGCTTGACATTTAGATGACAATTGACTTAAATACAAATAGAAATAAGGACCTAATCAAGCGTTTATAAACTTAGGAGCAAACCGCGAGGTTCTAGGAGACGCTGAGAATACGCGAGATCCCGACACACACTCACACGAAGTCACTGAGAATACAGGTGCGGGTTCCTGGTCTTTTTACAAATAATACAAAAATGCATGGATTGAGGTAAGTAACCCTTTTTCAAATCTGGTAGATAAACTGCATGTTGTGGATATCGAACATTCGTTTGATTTTGTTTAGAATTGCACGATAGGAGTTCTTGATGCATGGAATTGAATTGACAGGAATTGTGATTGTGAATTGGGAATGGGGAATGTGAATGAATTGTTTTCTTTAAATTAGGGCCGCCCGTGCGAGGCGGCTCAGCGTGTGTTTTGAAAATCAGGCTGTCCGTGTGTGGCAGACCCCAAAGTGTGAGGTGTGAATAGAACGGGTCGTCCTTGTGTGGCGGTTCGCCGGATGGGTCCCCGCAATGACCCATCTAGAGTGTGATTGAACGGGTCGTCCTTGTGTGGCGATTCGCCGGATTTCCATGTACGGGCATGGATTTCCAGAGTGTGGAATTTAAAAACCTTAAATGTGAATTTAAAAAGGGGCGGGAATGAAAGTTTTTTTTAAATGATTGCATATCCGAATTGATAGGAATTTGGGGGAAATTTTCGAAAACTTTACTTTTATGTTATTTGGGATATTAAATGCATTGATTTGTAAAAACACCGGGCTGGAACTAAATCCCGCACTGAGAGATAGTTCGATCTCTCACCGTACCACCTTTTATGTGAGTTCCAGGAAATGAAGAAGGAGGCATGGAGGAAGGCCGCGAGTGAGGAAATTAGCGGAAGTTATTAAAGTAGCCACTATTTGTTTTTAATTTACATTTGTATGAACAATATATTGTGTAGACATGGCGGTAACTGTTTGACTAGCCATGTCTGACATATTTTCCCTTTCTATGTGTTTGTGGACTCCTTTTATTTTTAATATAGTGGCTTGTTGGTTGTGTTATTGATAATGTATGTGATGTGCTTAACGCCTTGCGTCTGAATGCGCGGCGGGTTGTCCGGGGGTGTGACAACTTAGTTGGTATTTCTAACTGAATAGGTTTACGTTAATGAAAATTATATTGGCCAATTTTTTGCATGTGTACTTTATTATGTTATAACATTACGGCCAAGTGGGAGAATGTTAGTTTTATTTATTATGTGGCCTATGTTATTGTTGTGCACCAATTTCATTTACAGAAATTAATGAAAGGGCACTTATGAAAGGGCACTAATGAAAGGGCACGACTAATGAAAGGACACGACTAATGAAAAGGCACGAGTAATTTTTGATGGAAAAATTCAGATTGCTATTTATTAAATATACTGGTCCCAAAGGTTGCCTCAGAGTTATTTAAAGACCTCATCTCTTATTTGGACATATCCCATACTAAAAACTTCGTCCATAAAAAATAATAAGAGAAGTAAAAGAAAAACGCCTAAGGTCTCCATCATCACGTCTGAGGAAAACCGTTGATGATCAGTATTTACGCTTCCGCTTAACGATATCTTCAATTCAGAACTGTAAGATTTAAATTCATTTGCTATTTTATTTTGGATTTACGGATTCTAGATTTCTTGTGTTTTTTTTTAATTGCAAAACACTTCATGATTTATTAAGTCTATCAGACCACTCATTAATTAGTTCTCTGGCTAGTGGTCTATCAATTTTCTCACATTCTAGAAATTTGTGAACATCGGAAAGCTCCTACACCGGATGAGGGGAAGAATTGGGTTCACTGGGAATTTGGCCTGGCCCTACCTGCCAGTCAGCCGGCGCCTTGCTGGTACAGGTTTCGTACTCTCAATGACAGCAATGCACGGTTCTTCACTCTTATTTCTATGACTGTACAAAATTCATCCATGTGGCATCTGACTCCGGCGTGACAGAGATGCCAAGAGAAAAATGCAAGGTGGCAGGACATGAGAGGGGTTGGAAAAATGTTGTAAAAGGAACTGTGCAGCGTAAGATGGGCTGTTTATTCTTTTATTTAGATTTAATAAAAGATGGTTGTGTCAAGCTTTGAGAAATAAAATCAAACTTGTTGTTAAATCGTTTTATAAACATACTGTCGTTTAAAGATGTTTAAACAGCGGTTAAATTGGTTATCCGGCCGTTAAGTGGCACCATAACTTAAATGCCTGCAATAATGTTTATCAAAAGCCTATTGATCTGTATGTTGAATGTGTATAAATGTGTATAAATGTACATGTTTCCTTCTACATTTCTGTTACCAAGTATCATTAATTTCTCGAAATAACTTCCAGTACGTACAGTGCTCTTATGTAGTTCTCTAACCTGTATATTCACACTTCAGTATTAGTAATTAAAAAACTAATTTCCTATTAGTATATGCACATTTTAGCATTTTGCATGTAAAAGCAGTCCATCTGCAAAATTATTAATTCGCCCTTATGATTTCAACAGAAGTATCCTGACATAGCATCTCCCAACAGAAGTATCCTAACTTGTAAAATACTAATTATCAACGAATGTTGGATTATGAAAGAACCTAGTACAGAATATCTGTATAAACCTTGAATGGTGAATTAAGGATTTCATAGATAGTTTCATTCGAGATCTTGATGCAGGACATATATAGCTTACGATCATTGGGTGGGTGTTGCGGTTCAAATATAAGATTAACTCTGTAATAAAAAAATAATTTAAATATACGGAGCCGTGTACGATGCTTGTACCGTGTATATTTAGCGTTTCTGTGGTAGTGTCAAAGTACTAAATTGAATGTTTTGATTTTTCTTTTCATTTGTGTTTCATGACATATAACAGGTTAATTTTATTCAGAGGCCTCTATTTTCAGTGGAGGTCAGAATGAAGCATTTCTCTTTGGGTTGAATTATTGTGAGGGTTAGAAATTTCTGATAAATGTAATTAAATTACTTGAACGAATACTAATCAGAAACATATCATCTATTCAATAAAATCAGTATAGTATAAAGGAAGCAAAATATACGATGAAAGAAACATAATAGCTCCAAAATCACATTCTAGCTCCAAAAACGAGTGAACCAAAATTTGCTTATGAATAATTGAATGTTTTTGAGGACTATTCAAAACTGGCTCCCCTGTTTTGTTATATATGAATGTCTTATTGCTCTCCAATCTCTATCTTCCAGCTCAGCGTTAATATGGGACAAGAAATTTTTCAACACAATGTCAGCATCACTGTTGAAAACTAGTGGTTATATATGAAGGTTAGAGTCAATAATTAGGTGCTGCCATTAGATTTGAGCTGGTCAAGGTCCTACATATCACTCTCCAACCTCTATCTTCTACTCAGCACCACAAATTGGATGAGAGGTTTTCCATCACAGCTTCAGCTTGGTGGGGCCAAGTGGACCTGTCCCGCAACCGCAATTATGGAGGAGGAATAATTAAATTTATATCGAAAGAAATTTACAGTTGGGATCTGAGAATAACAACAAATTTATTTCCCTTCTTGACGAAACTTGTTTAGGACATTTTTGGCGACATACACATACATACATAAATATATATATATATATAGAGAGAGAGAGGTAGACTATGGTGAGTTGTGAAGTCCAAACTATGGTGAGTTGTGCAACCAAGTCGTTTTCGGATTTTCAAAGTCCAAACTGTCGATCCAAACCATTAGATGTTCCATCTATATTAAAATCTGCTTGGAGACCAAATTTTACATTTTTTGGAATTTTTGTACTATTTATTAAGCTACTTTGAAAATTGCTGGTCACATGGTCCAGAATTTGGTTGCACTGTTTTTACTGTTCACCCAGATCAGCAATTTCCAAAGTAAACACACAATAATGGCGTACATCATGATCATTTTCTACTAATTAATTAATCTTATGAATGCATGATCATTGAGACCTTTATATAAGTTCCACCGCAGCATCTCATTTGTGTACTGCACAACAAATCTAATACTGTGCTATATTGACAAAACAGTTCGTCCAGATACCACCCAAAACATTTATCCCCTCTCAAATTTCCTTAATACAACAGAGAAGCGGAGATGGCTGAGACCATTGTAAATTTGGTGCTCGGCAAGCTGGGTGATGCTGTAGTTAAGGAGGTTTTGCACTTATACAGTGTCAATAAGAAAGTTGAGAAAGTCGGCCGTGAACTCACACGGATTCAGGCGTTTCTCAAGGATGCTGACAGAAAGCAAATAAAAGATGAAAGGCAGAAACATTGGGTGAAGGAGGTCAGAGATATTGCCCATTCTATAGAAGATGCCATAGACACCTTTCTAATGGATATCCCTCAAAAACCACAAAAGTCAGGCAAGAGGGAGGCCATAAAAAACATGCTAAGAAAAACCAAAAAACTCCCAGCTGTACACAACCTTGTAAATGAGATAAACCAAATTCTAGAAAAGATGGAAGAGATTGAAAAGAGCAGAGTCAAATATGGCATAAATAATTTGGGTGAGGGCAGTACTGGAGATATCAAACTACCCATCAGGCCAACGATACTACCTGATATTGATCCTAATATTATTGGCTTCAAGGCAGACCAGGACCGCGTTGTCAAGGAGTTGCTTGATGAGACCACTAAGAGACGTTCGGTGGTCTCAATTTGCGGTACCGGTGGACTCGGAAAGACTACACTTGCACAAAAAGTGTACAATTGGTATGCGCTTTTTAATTTTCTTAATTGTGTCATTACTATCAATTTAATTCAAATTCACCTTTCTCCCAGTTTTAAATTTTTTCACTAATTTCGTTTATAAAAATTACACATTTTAGTGAAGATAATTAAATTAGAAACCATGGTTAATATATTTTTCTTAATGTAAAACTTGTATTTTATGAGAAAAAGGTCAGATTTGGTCATAATATTTCTCGAGTCCTTAATGTATGATGAATTTAAATAAAGTGCTCTATTGAATTTAAGTTATATATTTAGGTGAGGTATATGTTTCACCACAAGAATATGTCTTAGACATTAACTAATTTTATAATTCTAGAATGAGATAATGCATGCCATATATACGAGGCTCATAATTAAACTTTTGACTTGCAACAACTTGGCTCCTTAATTTTCAGTTTGGTACTTAATATATGCTTGATTTTAAATAATAATATGACCATAATATCATTGATAAACTTATCCTTTTTGAAAGACATTTTGTCAGTTGTAGTACACTATTTTAAATAATTAATACTAAAATAATAATAATTTCTTACTTTATAATGTTTGCTACTTTTCATGTACAACAAATTTTTTATCAATTTTATAATTTATGAAACTATATTTTTCCGTAAAAATAAAATAAAACATACAAAAAATCAAAAATAAAAATGAAATAGTCAAAATCTCACGTATTATGAAAGAAGTTATACATCATTCTGCAAATTAAAAATCCATAAATAATAAATATTATAATATTATAATATATAAACAACCAAGAGTATTATCGGCCAAGGGTCATTTCATACTTGAAATTGTGCTCAAGCTAGTAATTTCTTTTCTCAACTTCATTTGTAGTGTTACCATTACGTAAGGAATTAATGTTCATAGTTGGTAGAAGTACATTAGTTAGGCATTGATCATGCAAAAATTATTTGTTCATCCCGATAGGCCCCTGCCTTGGCTTAATTGGAAATGCAAGTGTTGTTCATTGTATTATTATTTCTTAAGTGTATGTTAAGTTAATATAATTTTGAGGTTTGCGTAAAAAGAGTCTAACATTAATATATTTGCCAATCCACTTTTATATATTATATTGAGTTTGTTAAATTGATTTTAATTGTGTACATGCTTATACGTGCATATGATCTGAATTCGCACTTTTACATGGGTTTTATTGACATTGCGCAACGCTCAACAAGATCAACAGCTGGATTTGGAAAGGTCAAGTATTTCAGTAGTCCCGTCAATAGATTTTTGCAACGTCGTGATAAGAACACAAGAAAATAGAAGAGAAAACTAGAAAACCCTTTTGACCCCTGTTGCACACGCATCTATATATATATAGATGTCCCCAGTCTAATGGCCCAACCCTAACTAGATCATAATTTTCAATGTACCCACTTTTCCATATTCACTCATAAGTTTTTATGAAGTCCGTCTTCGCATTTTGGTTATATTAATGTCTAATATAATATTTTATTTTCGCAGTAATGATGTCAAAGGACAGTTTGAAATTTGCATATGGGTAGCTATTTCTGAAACGTTCGAAGTAATTGATGTTTCGAAGAAGATAGCGCGACAACTTAACCTTGAGCAATCAAATGAAACAGAAGTGATTCTTACAAAGATTCACACATCTCTTAGAAACAAAAAGTACCTCATAGTCCTAGACGATGTCTGGAAAATCGATCTATGGACTCAAATTGGTGTAGCATTCCCAGATGAAAAAAATGGGAGTAGAGTACTTGTAACCACTAGGTTCGCTGATGTTCCTAAGGGCATGGATCCCATAAGTGAACCATACATGCTCCAGTGCTTAACTGAGGAGTTAAGCCGAGAGCTTTTGTTAAAAACAGTTTTTCCTAATCATGATTCAAATAAAAGTTCTTTTGATGATCTTTCTGATATCCTAGATCAATTTGTCCACAAGTGTGGTGGGCTGCCTCTCGCATTGGTGGTTTTAGGTGGTTTCTTATCAAAGAAGCCACGCAGCCATGCTGTTTGGAGTAGCGTGTTCCGGACAATGAGTTGGCATGTCGAAGGAAAAAATTGCAGCGAGATCATAGGCACCAGCTATGAGGACCTGCCATTTGCTCTCAAATCGTGTTTTATGTACTTTGCCGCATTTCCCGAAGACTATGATATTGATGCCATATCCTTACTTCGAATGTGGATTGCAGAGGGCTTCATACCACAAGAAGATAATAGAACATTGGAAGAAACTGCGGAGAGTTTCTTAGAGGATCTCGTACAAAGGTATTATATCTTCATTTAATGATTTACACATGTTGATGTAACGTGCTGCTTTTAATTGAATAGTCTTTAAACTAAAAATTTTAATTGAAAAAAAAATAATAGAAAGGAAAATTGTTGGCCCAAGGGCCGACATTTTTATTATGTTAAAAGTTAAGTCTCAGAATTATATTTTGGAAAATATAATAAGTAATAACAAACATTGATATTTTAGAAGCATGGGGCTGTGAATTCCGTGATGACACTCTGTTTGCCAAATTTTTTATTAATATCCAAAATAATTAAACAATTTTACAATCTACACCCTGACATCGAAGATTAAAAAAATGCCCAAACCGGAGAAAAAAGAAAAATTAAAATATATCTTTATGTATTATTGGAAAAAAATAAAAAAATTTGAATCTGAATTATTGATCTCGGTTCAAAAGTCACTTCTAGGTAAATATAAGAAACATTTCAATTCTTCTATTTCTGAAAAAAAATGTACTAATGACTTCTCTCACACAAATTTTTTCTCTGACAAATGATATTTAAATAACTTAGTTTTAGTTTTTTCAAAAATAGAAGGATCACAATATTTTATGTATTTATCTAGAAGTGACTTTTGAACCGGGATCAATAACTCAGATTCAAAGCATTTTTATTTTTCTCCAATAACACACAAAGAAATATTTTAATTTTACTTACAGCCGCGAAAAATCCGGCCTGAAAAATGTTGATCCGAGTTATTTGTCGCAGTCTTTCTAATAAATCAAATTATATAATATTTCATCTATTTTCAAAGAATATAAAATATTTCTAATATTTCAATACAAAAAATAAATAAATTATAACATTTTCTGTTTTTTTTTTTTAAAACATAGAACTAGGAATATAATTTCCGGTTTTGGAATTCCAAAACCAAAACCGAAAATTTAATTCCCGGTTCTAGAATTCAGAAACTGGAAAAATAAATTTCTGGTTTTACGGCCAGAAACCGGGAATTTAATCTCTGGTTTGGACAGATTTCGAAATTCCTCTGCCTGGGGTGTAGATTTTGAAATTATTTATTAATTTTGGATATTAATAAAAATTTCGGCTTTGTTTGAGCTGACCATTCGACAAAAAATAAAGAAAAAGTAAATAGGTAGCAGCGGATTTGGAGAATTTTTTCTATAGAAAATATTGGAAAAAAATAGTATCTTAATTTTTTCATGCATAGAAGAATCAGTGATAAAAATTATACAGATCCTGCTATGCATGAAAAAATCAAAGTACTTTTTCTGTTTTTCTATTTCATTATCTCAATAAACCAGCTTATGTATACAACATTAAACTAAATTGTTTTAATACTAACTATTTTCTTTATGATATCTGTAATCATTGTACTTAATTTTTTTTTCTCATTTTATGCTAGGAGCATGGTTCAAGTAGATAGTAGATCGGATATGGATGGTTCCATCAAAACTCTACGCATACACGATCTACTACGAGATCTTGCTCTCCAAAAAGCCAAGGAGGAAAACTTTCTCCAGGTGTATTCAAATCCAAATGATAAAATGAGTTTGAGCAAGGCACGCCGTGTGGCAATTCACAATCCAGATTGTGACCAACTTATAATGAGCCCAAACCTCCACACTCTTTTGTGCTTTTATGACGGGAGCATGCCGAATTGTTCGAAGCAAAGACTGCTCAAAGTGGTAAGCAATGGAGACAATGGGGAGAACATAATAGAGTTGGGGATGTTTGTGGGATTGACTCAGTTAAGATATCTGAGTCTTAATGGGAGGGTAGGTGACAACCGTGATCAAGAATTCTTTGAGAAAGTGATAGGCAGAATGAAATGTCTGCAAACCCTTCAAGTCTTATGGCTAAAAACAATTGATGGCGACTACTTTGAGTTTCCTAAGAGTGCATGTAATATCAAGACACTGAGGCATGTCTCTGACTCTGATTTGGAACTCCCAGCATCTGCAAAATTACCAAATTTGCAAACTATTGAAATAGTGAGGGCCACACAATCATGGGAGATAGAGTTACCTCATACACCCAATTTACGTTCATTAGAATTAGAGGCCAAATCATCTACATCGAAGGTAGTTGTCACTTTTCTAGCCACTTTAAAACACCTAACTAATCTCGATATACATATATGGCATGATCATAGTGTACTGGGCATACTTGACATGAGAGGTTTCCCATTTTATAACCATTTACAATCTCTCACACTTATTTATATTAGCCCCACTAAATTGACCCAGCTGCTTCATGAGGATACGCTCCCATGTCACCTCATTTATCTCCATATAAAGTATTACGAATTCCAGCAGGATATAATGCCAGTATTGGAGAAGCTACGCTGCCTTAAGGTTCTCATCCTTAATGAAGCATTTGAAAGTAAAAAAACCACCTGCTCCTCCGGAAGCTTTAGCCAGTTAGAAGTTTTGAACCTTTATAACTTATCAATGGAGGAATGGAGAGGAGTGGATGATTCCAAGGCTGATTTGGTCCGCAATTTATGCCAACATGTCCCTTCAATTGATTTAGGCAGATATTAGAGCCACGGACTCCTCCAGTCAATATTTTACTCTTCTCTTATTTTTTGTTGTTGTATGTGTGCTTTGAATAATTAATTTACTGTCATGGATTTGTTGAAATTGAATCTGAAATCTCGATTGCATATTTTTATTCCCTTTTTCTCGGTCCTTTCTCCTTCTTTTACTGGACCAACAAAATCCGCTAAAATAATATTGGAGAACCTTTCAAGGTATCTAATTGTAGTCTTGGTCAAACAAGTATTTCTTAATTATCTTTAAAAAGTTGCTCGGATATAATTGCGCCTATTATTTTATGAATTACTTTTTATATTTTTGTTATTAATTATATCATTTTCAGAATGAAATTGAGAAAACAAATAAGATTTTCAAAATCTCAAGGAAATAACAAGAATAAACATAAAATCCACTGCTCATTTTGCCTTTCGTACTATATTTTGAACTGGATTATTTTTAGAATTTCGTCGTAAAAATCAAATTATGTATTGGAGAAAAAATTTAATTTTAAATCGAATGAAATACAACAGCTAAAAATGCTACTTTAAAAATATATCAAAATTTTTATAGATTATTACTTAATAAAATAATATTATTTTGGACATTAAATTTGGTATACCCTCTTATATTATTTTATCTGCTCAAATTTGAGCACTACACTACATTGATCCTTTTTAACCACATATATAGTCTATGAGAATAATAATTATTGTTAATTAATGATACAGGCGGTTGAATCCAAGAGATCAATTAGGAGCTGTTTTAAGTTGCCACAATCCCTTGCACCACCTCCTAATAGTACAACTTTGAATGAGAAAGGCGGTTGGGGCATCTTACCTACTCTTTCTCAACTTGGCCATGATGAAACAAAGGCAACCCTACTGGATCGATGTACAATTTTCATAAACCTTTTACTTGACAATTTACTTATGAAATGTAGCCAGTAGGTTTTTTGTCTTCAATCACTTTTTTTTTTTTCCTTCTCTTACTTTTAATCTATGTTATCCAAATACTTCATATATTGTCCCATATTCGTATCAGATATGTATTGAATACTAATACATGTCCAATACGCTTCCAATACATATCTGATACGTCATGTGGTGTATCATATTATTTTAATATATTTGACTTGCCGTTACAGTCTCCGATACGTCCCGATACGCCCCCCATATATTTGAATTTATAATGGATGTTATGGAATGTGGGATGTGGATCTTTTAAGTTTTAAATTAAATAACTAGTTAAATTTGTTGTAAATTATGATGCTTGAGAGAATGAATGTGTAACTATTGATTTGTTTTTCTACTAAATTTGTAATAATAGAAGTGTTGAATTAATAATATACTTAAAAATACACACGTGTTGTATTTCAGATTTAAAAAAAAAATACCGTATTGTTGTATCCGATACAATATCTGTTCCTGTATTCATGCAACATAACTTTTAATGCATTGAATATCTAAAAAATGTTCACGCATTTATTATACCTTAATTGTAGTCGTAATTGTCCAGGTGAAATTATCTCAGAAAAGAAAATATGCAAACTTTTGGGTTGGAGATCCCAATTAATGCTCCTTGAAGGAAAAAGATTTGCAAATTTTACTATAGTGACAAATGCACATGATCTCTATGTAGGTGGTCATGAGTTCGAAACTCAAATTGGAGAAATCTTTTGTAGTATTACAAGAATATTAAATAATTGGGTGGCTTGACCTACAACCTTTACTAAAAAAATTGAATAATTCTTGCTGAACAAATGTATCACAACATATAATCATAAAAGGAAAAATTGGAATCGGAATTGGAATCGGATAAATCGGTCATAATCGGCTAAATCGGATCAGAAACTCGGATTTTTTTGCCAGACGTTTGTTTTGTTCGAAATAATAGAATTAAAATTGTAAAAAAATAATTAGGTCAAAACTAATACTAAGACCACGTGTTAACCCCTACAAAAAGAAAAATAGAAAAAGAATAAAGAAGAAAAACCAAAAGGGAAAAAAGAAAAAAATATTGCAAAATAAAAAAGACCAAAATGGAGGTTCCCATTAACACATGAAATGGAGAGGGAGAAAGATGGGAATAAAAGTTCTATTGTGAAATTAGGTTGAGAAGAATTGCAAAGAAAGCTGTTTTGTTATTATAATTAAATTTTCTGTGAATTAAACTTATCCCAAATCACACAAATTTAACAAAAAGAGATTTAAAAGTTTAAATTTTGTTGGTGCAGGATAAATTGAAGGTGCATAAAGAAACAAGAAATGGAATACTCGGTCCCGATTATTCCACTAAATTCTCTCCTTGGTTATCTTTTGGCACTATATCTCCACGGTGCATCTATGAAGAATATTTTAGAATGGTAAAATAAACATTAATGAGAATATTTCCACTCTCCGAGTGCAGTTTAGGTCCGATGGCCATCGGAAATAAATCTGGGTTCGATGAGCATTGGAGCCATCCAATACGATTTAAAATATGTGTGCATGACATCTGCACGAATCTTAAAGCACATTGGATGACTCTGATGCCCATCAAACTCAAATTTACTTCATATGGTTATGGGACCTACATTTTTCTTAATTTGGTGAGTGTGACAGGTTCTTCAGACTTCAGTAAAGGATTCCGATGGCTCTTTCTGCGTTATGTTCAGCTCTGGCCCAATTAGCACAGCTCTCTTCTTTTCAATACTGGGCCTGTCTGGCCCAACGCCTAATCTCTCTTCTTCTTTTCCTAACAAAATAAAAATGCTGCTTGGTGGGTAACATAATATAAAATGAAATACTTTTTCAGCCTAAAAGGCAACCGATATATATTTCTGCTCAATAATGGTCCATTATTAAATAAATATGCTTCTAAAAAGAGTAAAATGGGTATTTCATAAATTTAAAATGAGTTTTAATATAAAAGACAATAAAATAGATCAATTGGGGAGTTTTTGAAATTTACAGAGGGAATACCTAATTTCGAAGTTTAGAGAGGGAAATACGTAATTTTATAGTTTGAGGGGGATGAATGATACTACTGATCACATCTGATCAGTTCAAAATGAAATAAAAAAGAATTGACGAGTGAGTCTGATCGATACCAAGAATTGACAAGTAAAATTTCTGACGACGTGCCCGATAGTGCCTGCCGAGTAGTAGTGTACCTATTATTAAGGTCAGATTCTTTTTCTTGCCTTTATTATCTCAGTTTCTATAGATATAAATCTGCCTTGAAAAGTCTGAATTGAAACTAGATAATCGTACTTTTCAAATAAACAGTAGTGGAGTAGGAAGCATTCACCAGATACAACCTTGATGACAGAATGATTATGGATGCGCCAGGAAGGCTGGCCCGGAGCTCAACCAATTCGGGTAAAACATAGAGCTTCTCACTGTACTGGGGAGCGGGGGGGCATGACCGCGTCTTAATAGATAGAATTTTGATGACTGGGGGTAATGACTACCTTTAATAAAGCACTGGATAATATGAGCTAGCAGATGAAGCAAGGCAACTATTCAAAGACGGGATAAATCTGGCTATAAAAGCGCCAGGCAAGGCCGGTGAAAGCAATCAAGCCAAAGCAACATTCCCTCACTCAACTAAAGCTCCTGACCCTAGGAAATAAAATACAATTACCAGTCTGGTCCTATAACTATCCCCTTCCTTCTTCTTATAACGCGAGTGACCCATATCTATAGCAAGTGGCAAAAAACAATTAGTAAAAACTCCAAAATGAACCTGAAAAAGATACCAAGTTCAATATGTTTGTCGGTACAAATAGTTCACACCTGACCAGCTTTATTATTTTGAACGAGAATTTTCTATTCGAAATTTATGAATATGGGCTTCGTGAGAAAGAATAGGAGAAGTACGGTGACAACATAGCTAGGCTATTCTATTAATATTTCCTATCGAAATAGCCATACCATTATACTTCAAGAATTCAGTTAGGTAAAAATCTCCAGATGAAATAGCTGCTTCGGTTATTTCCTTTACTCCTGTCTGCCACAGGCTCTTGGTCTTGGACTCACTTTCACTGGCTTGGACAAATAAACTACCCACTTGTCAGGTAAGAGTGGTCTTCATAAGCCAGAGGGACTGAAATAAGGCCCCACTTGTCATGTTTAGTGAAAGGCCGAGATTCATGAGCCAGCGCTCTTCCCCTTACTCTCCTTCTCTTCTCTGTTTTTGTCCAAATGGAGGCATTCGCCTCCGCCTGTTTCCAGCCCAATTTCTCAATTTCTTGGGCCCTTTTCGATTTCTCCCGGCCCGAGACTCTTTTTCCTTCTGGGTCCAGCGCCCTTCCTTCTTTTCCTGGCCCAGCGCATTTAGCCCAGCACCTCTTCACTTTCTTCGGCTGAGGGGCAGGTTGTGAGGATTTCAAGCAGCTTGCCCTGGGCCTCAATTTAAATTAAGGTAGGCTTCTTGTCTCCTTTTAAATGACTCTGACCAGAGTATGAATGAGACTACTGATCACATCTGATCAGTTCAAAATGACATATGTTATTTATTGAGGGTGGTTGGACTATATAAAAAGTTAAAAAAAATAAAATTCAATTAAATTTCTACGTGCATAATTACATTTTTGAAGTCATAGGGGTTCACTAATTAGTAATTATTGAAAAAAAAACTACTATAAAAGATATTGAAATTTCTTCTTTTCTTGCAGATGGTTTTACCCTCATTTTCATCACAAAGACTGTATAAAGAAAAAAGATATAAAAAAATTAAAGATGTATCAATCTCAAGTATAGAAAACTGAATATTGTGAAAAAATATACTGAAAAATCTTAAAAGATGTTTTCTCTCGCTTTTACTTGAAGATCGTATATGCCAAAAGAAAGTCAATTTTTGTTTGAAAAATAATTTGGCTTGTCATAAAAAAAATTTACTCCTTGCTCACGACACACCTAAACATGCCTTATCAAGCTGTATCGTGTGTCGGTATCCGTGTTGTGCCCATTGCTGGTATTGTGCGGCACCGGCATGGAACGACACTGCATGTGTTCCGGACATGTCTGAACGTGGCACGCAGAAAAGCAACACGGCACATATGCAATTGCCTAATGAGGACCACTCATTAATTAGTTCTCTGGCTAGTGGTCTATCAATTTTCTCACATTCTAGAAATTTGTGAACATCGGAAAGCTCCTACACCGGATGAGGGGAAGAATTGGGTTCACTGGGAATTTGGCCTGGCCCTACCTGCCAGTCAGCCGGCGCCTTGCTGGTACAGGTTTCGTACTCTCAATGACAGCAATGCACGGTTCTTCACTCTTATTTCTATGACTGTACAAAATTCATCCATGTGGCATCTGACTCCGGCGTGACAGAGATGCCACGTACAAGTTAGGATACTCGTTGATAATTAGTATTTTACAAGTTAGGATACTTCTGTTGGGAGATGCTATGTCAGGATACTTCTGTTGAAATCATAAGGGCGAATTAATAATTTTGCAGATGGACTGCTTTTACATGCGAAATGCTAAAATGTGCATATACTAATAAGAAATTAGTGTTTTTAATTACTAATACTGACGTGTGAATATACAGGTTAGAGAACTACATAAGAGCACTGTACGTACTGGAAGTTATTTCGAGAAATTAATGATACTTGGTAACAGAAATGTAGAAGGAAACATGTACATTTATACACATTCAAGATACAGATCAATAGGCTTTTGATAAACATTATTGCAGGCATTTAAGTTATGGTGCCACTTAACGGCCGGATAACCAATTTAACCGCTGTTTAAACATCTTTAAACGACAGTATGTTAACAACAAGTTTGATTTTATTTCTCAAAGCTTGACACAACCATCTTTTATTAAATCTAAATAAAAGAATAAACAGCCCATCTTACACTGCACAGTTCCTTTTACAACATTTTTCCAACCCCTCTCATGTCCTGCCACCTTGCGTTTTTCTCTTGGCATCTCTGTCACGCCGGAGTCAGATGCCACATGGATGAATTTTGTACAGTCATAGAAATAAGAGTGAAGAACCGTGCATTGCTGTCATTGAGAGTACGAAACCTGTACCAGCAAGGCGCCGGCTAACTGGCAGGTAGGGCCAGGCCAAATTCCCAGTGAACCCAATTCTTCCCCTCATCCAAACCGTTAGATGTTCCATCTATATTAAAATCTGCTTGGAGACCAAATTTTACATTTTTTGAAATTTTTGTACTATTTATTAAGCTACTTTGAAAATTGCTAGTTACATGGTCCAGAATTTGGTTGCACTGTTTTTACTGTTCACCCAGATCAGCAATTTCCAAAGTAAACACACAATAATGGCGTACATCATGATCATTTTCTACTAATTAATTAATCTTATGAATGCATCAAACAGTTGGCCAATTGAGACCTTTATATAAGCTCCACCGCAGCATCTCTTTTGTGTACTGCACAACAAATCTAATACTGTGCTATATTCACAAAACAGTTCGTCCAGATACCACCCAAAACATATATCCCCTCTCAAATTTCTTTAATACAACAGAGAAGCTGAGATGGCTGAGACCATTGTAAATTTGGTGCTCGGCAAGCTGGGTGATGCTGTAGTTAAGGAGGTTTTGCACTTATACAGTGTCAATAAGCAAGTTGAGAAAGTCAGCCGTGAACTCAAACGGATTCAGGCGTTTCTCAAGGATGCTGACAGAAAGCAAATAAAAGACGAAAGGCAGAAACATTGGGTGAAGGAGGTCAGAGATATTGCCCATTCTATAGAAGATGCTATAGACACCTTTCTCATGGAGATCCCACAAAAACCACAAAAGTCAGGCAAGAGGGAGGCCATAAAAAACATGCTAAGAAAAACCAAAAAACTCCCAGCTGTACACAACCTTGTAGATGAAATAAACCAAATCCTAGAAAAGATGAAAGAGATTGAAGAGAGCAGAGTCCGATATGGCATAAATAATTTGGGTGAGGGCAGTACTGGTGATATCAAACTACCCATCAGGCCAACGGTACTACCTGATATTGATCCTGATATTATTGGCTTCAAGGCAGACCAGGACCGCGTTGTCAAGGAGTTGCTTGATGAGACCACTAAGAGACGTTCGGTGGTCTCAATTTGCGGTACCGGTGGACTCGGAAAGACTACACTTGCACAAAAAGTGTACAATTGGTATGCGCTTTTTCATTTTCTTAATTGTGTCATTACTATCAATTTAATTCAAATTCACCTTTCTCCCAGTTTTAAATTTTTTCACTAATTTCGTTTATAAAAATTACACAATTTAGTTAAGATAATTAAATTAGAAACCATGGTTAATATATTTTTCTTAATGTAAAACTTGTATTTTATGAGAAAAAGGTCAGATTTGGTCATAATATATATTTCTCGAGTCCTTAGTGTACGATGAATTTAAATAAAGTGCTCTATTAAATTTAAGTTATATATTTAGGTGAGGTATATGTTTCACCACAAGAATGTCTTAAACATTACCTAATTTTATAATTCTAGAATGAGATAATGCCATACGAGGCTCATAAACTTTTGACTTGTAACAACTTGGCTCCTTGATTTTCAATTTGGTACTTAATATATGCTTGATTTTAACTAATAATATGACCATAATATCGTTGATAAACTTATCCTTTTTGAAAGACATTTTGTCAGTTGTAGTACACTATTTTAAATAATTAATACTAAAATAATAATAATTTCTTACTTTATAATGTTTGCTACTTTTCATGTACAAAAAATATAACATACAAAAAATTAAAAATAAAAATAAAATAGTCAAAATCTCACGTATTATGAAAGAAGTTATACATCATTCTGCAAATTAAAAATCCATAAATAATAAATATTATAATATTATAATATATAAACAACCAAGAGTATTATCGGCCAAGGGTCATTTCATACTTGAAATTGTGCTCAAGCTTGTAATTTCATTTCTACACTTCATTTGTAGTGTTACCATTACGTAATAAGGAATTAATGTTCATAGTTGGTAGAAGTACATTAGTTAGGCATTGATCATATATATAATATTCTTTCGTCGGCTAGGCCCCTGCCTTGGTTTAATTGGAAATGCGTGTTGTTCATTGTATTATTATTTCTTAAGTGTATGTTAAGTTAATATAATTTTGAGGTTTGCGTAAAAAGAGTCTAACATTAATATAATTGTCAATCCACTTTTATATATTATATTGAGTTTGTTAAATTGATTTTAATTGCGTACATGCTTGTACATGCATATGATCTGAATTCGCACTTTTACATGGGTTTTATTGACATTGTGCAAGGCTCAACAAGATCAACACCTAGATTTGGGAAGGTCAAGTATTTATGTAGTCCCGTCAATAGATTTTGCAATGTCGTGTTAAGAACAAAAGAAAATAGAAGAGAAAACTAGAAAACCCTTTTGACCCCTGTTGCACACGCAACTATATATATATATAGATGTCCCCAGACTAATGGCCCAACCCTAACTAGATCATAATTTTCAATGTACCCACTTTTCCATATTCACTCATAAGTTTTTATGGAGTCCGCCTTCGCATTTTGGTTATATTAATGTCTAATATAATATTTTATTTTTGCAGTAATGATGTCAAAGGACAATTTGGAATTTGCATATGGGTAGCTATTTCTGAAACATTCGAAGTAATTGATGTTTCGAAGAAGATAGCGCGACAACTTAATCTTGATCAGCAACCAAATGAAACAGAAGTGATTCTTGCAGAGATTCACAAATCTCTTAGAGACAAAAAGTACCTCATAGTCCTAGACGATGTCTGGAAAATCGATCTATGGACTAAAATTGGTGTAGCATTCCCAGATGAAAAAAATGGGAGTAGAGTACTTGTAACCACTAGGTTCGCTGATGTTCCTAAGGGCATGGATCCCATAAGTGAACCATACATGCTCCAGTGCTTAACTGAGGAGTTAAGCCGAGAGCTTTTGTTAAAAACAGTTTTTCCTAATCTTGATTCAAAGAAAAGTTCTTTTGATGATCTTTCTGATATCATAGGTCAATTTGTCCACAAGTGTGGTGGGTTGCCTCTCGCATTGGTAGTTTTAGGTGGTCTCTTATCAAAGAAGCCACGCAGCCATGCTGTTTGGAGTAGCGTGTTCCGGACAATGAGTTGGCATGTCGAAGGAAAAAATTGCAGCGAGATCATAGGCACCAGCTATGAGGACCTGCCATTTGCTCTCAAATCGTGTTTTATGTACTTTGCCGCATTTCCCGAAGACTATGATATTGATGCCATATCCTTACTTCGAATGTGGATTGCAGAGGGCTTCATACCACAAGAAGATAATAGAACATTGGAAGAAACTGCGGAGAGTTTCTTAGAGGATCTCGTACAAAGGTATTATATCTTCATTTAATGATTTACACATGTTGATGTAACGTGCTGCTTTTAATTGAATAGTCTTTAAACTAAATTTTTTAATTGAAAAAAAATAATAGAAAGGAAAATTGTAGGCCCAAGGGCCGACATTTTTATTATGTTAAAAGTTAAGTCTCAGAATTATATTTTGGAAAATATAATAAGTAATAACAAACATTGATATTTTAGAAGCATGGGGCTGTGAATTCCGTGATGACACTCTGTTTGCCGAAATTTTTATTAATATCCAAAATAATTAAACAATTTTACAATCTACACCCTGACGCCGAAGAAAAAATGCCTAAACCGGAGGAAAAAGAAAAAATTAAAATATATCTTTGTGTATTATTGGAAAAAAATAAAAATATTTTGAATCTGAATTATTGATCTCGGTTCAAAAGTCGCTTCTAAGCAAATATAAAAAAAAATTGAATTCTTCTATTTCTGAAAAAAAATGTAATAATGACTTCTCTGACACAAATTTTTTCTCTGACAACTAATATTTAAATAACTTAGTTTTAGTTTTTTCAAAAATAGAAGGATCACAATATTTATGTATTTATCTAGAAGTGACTTTTGAACTGGGATCAATAACTCAAATTGAAAGCATTTTTATTTTTTTCCAATAACACACAAAGAAATATTTTAATTTTTCTTATAGCCGTGAAACATCCGACCTGAAAAATATTGATCCGGGTTATTTGTCGCAGTCTTTCTAATAAATCAAATTATATAGTATTCCATGTATTTTCAAAGAAATATATAAAATATTTCTAGTATTTCAATACAAAAAATAAATAAATTATAACATATTATGTTTTTTTTTTTAAAACATAGAACCAGGAATATAATTTCCGGTTTTGGAATTCCAAAACCAAAACCTCAAATTTAATTCCCGGTTCTAGAATTTGAAAACTGGAAAAATAAATTTCTGGTTTTACGGCCAGAAACCGGGAATTTAATCTCCGGTTTGGACAGATTTCGAAATTCCTCTGCCTGGGGTGTAGATTTTGAAATTATTTATTAATTTTGGATATTAATAAAATTTTCAGCTCTGTTTGAGCTGACCATTCGACAAAAAATAAAGAAAAATTAAATAGGTAGCAGCGGATTTGGAGAATTTTTTCTGTAGAAAATATTGGAAAAAAATAGTATCTTAATTTTTTCATGCATAGAAGAATCAGTGATAAAAATTATACAGATCCTGCTATGCATGAAAAAATCAAAGTACTTTTTCTGTTTTTCTATTTCTTTATTTCAATAAAACCAGCTTATGTATACAACATTAAACTAGCACGTTACATCAACAAAAAATGATATACACAGCTTATGTATACAACATTAAACTAAATTGTTTTAATACTAACTATTTTCTTTATGATATCTGTAATCATTATACTTAATTTTTTTTTCTCATTTTATGCTAGGAGCATGGTTCAAGGAGATAGAAGATCCGATGTGGATGGTTCCATCAAAACTCTACGCATACACGATCTACTACGAGATCTTGCTCCAAAAAGCCAAGGAGGAAAACTTTCTCCTGGTGTATTCAAATCCAAATAATAAAATGAGTTTGAGCAAGGCGCGCCGTGTGGCAATTCACAATCCAGATTGTGATCAACTTATAATGAGCCCAAACCTCCACACTCTTTTGTGCTTTCATGAGGGGAGCATGCCGAATTGTTCTAAGCAAAGACTGCTCAAAGTGGTAAGCATTGGAGAGAAAGAGGAGAACATAATAGAGTTGGGGATGTTTGTGGGATTGACTCAGTTAAGATATCTGAGTCTTGAAGGGAGGGTAAGTGACAACCGTGATCAAGAATTCTTTGAGAAAGTGATAGGCAGAATGAAATTTCTGCAGACCCTTGATGTTTCATGGCTAAAAACAATTGATGGCGACTACTTTGAGTTTCCTAAGAGTGCATGGAATATCAAGACACTGAGGCATGTCTCTGACAATCCTATAGAACTCCCAGCATCAGCAAAATTACCAAATTTGCAAACTATTAGTAGGGTGAGGGCCACACAATCATGGGAGATAGAGTTACCTCATACACCCAATTTACGTTCATTACTATTAATGGCCAGATCATCTACATCGAAGGCAGTTGTCCCTTTTCTATCCACATTAGAACACCTAACTAATCTCCGTATAATGCATGATGATAGCGTACTGGATACACTTGACATGAGAGGTTTCCCATTTTATAACCATTTACAATCTCTCAAACTTTTTTACGATAGCCCCACTAAATTGACCCAGCTGCTTCATGAGGATATGCTCCCCTGTCACCTCATTTATCTCTCTATTGATGGTTACGAGTTCCAGCAGGATATAATGCCAGTATTGGAGAAGCTACGCTGCCTTAAGGTTCTCATCCTTGATAGAGCATTCGAAAGTCAAAAAACCACCTGCTCCTCCGGAAGCTTTAGCCAGTTAGAAGTTTTGAAGCTTAGTAACTTATCAATGGAGGAATGGGAGATAGAGGAGGGTGCAATGCCCATTCTTAAACAACTCAAGATTTTTAATTGTGGTGAATTGGGTGTGCCTCAAGGGCTACAATACCTTACCAACCTTCAAAAATTGGAGTGGTCAGACGTGGATGATTCCAAGGCTGATTTGGTCCGCAATTTATGCCAACATGTCCCTTCAATTGATTTGGGCGGACGTTAGAGCCACGGACTCCTCCAGTGAATATTTTACTCTTCCTATTTAGTATTTGTCATTGTCTTCTCTTATTTTTCTTTTGTTGTATGTGTGCTTTGTATAATTAATTTACTGTCATGTATCTGTTGAAATTGAATCTGAAATCTCGATTGCATATTTATATTCCTTTTTTCTCAGTACTTTCTCGTTCTTTTACTGGACCAACAAAATTCCACTAAAATAATATTGGAGAACCATTCAAGGTATATAATTGTAGATCATTCTCTTTAAAAGTTGCTAACTGAGCTAAGAGATACATGGAATTGCGCCTATTATATTATGAATTTTTTTATCTTTTTGTTAATATTTTTTTTCAGAACGAAATTGAGAAAACAAATAAGATTTTTCAAGGAAATGACAAGAATAAACATAAAAGTATTTTGTAAGAGGGATTATGTGTTATAATTGACTATGCATATCACAGATTGATCCATACAATATATTAATATTTCTTTGGTTCGCAGATAGGTTCGCATCTAAAATACACCTAATTAGTTAGGTTTTATTTTTATTTTGATAGGTTCGTACTTTGAATTGATATTTTTATTTTGAAAAGGCATATACCAATATTCACTCCATAAACTAACAAAAAGATGTATGATCATGATATATGGGATACAAAAGTTGTGGTAGCTGGGTCATACTCTGACCCCATTTAGTTTTAAAATTTATGTACAATTATACATAATTTTCTATATAATTTAGAGTAAAATGTTATGGGTATTGTAAAATTGACTCTCATACACAGGGACGAAGCCAGACTTTCAAGCTATGAGAGTCAATCATATAAAATTTTCATATTACAAATGGGGGTCAATTTTACAGTACCTATAACATTTTGCTCTTAATTATATAAAAAATCATGCATAATTATAAAAAAATTCAAAATTAATGGGGGTTAATTGACCCCATTCACTAAGAGTGCATCCGCCCCTGCTCATACACAACATGAAATTTTATATGATTGACTCCCGCAGCTTGAAAGTCTGGCTCCGCCTATAGACATATGCTATATACCTAATAAAAATAATGTAAATCTTGTTTTAAGAAACAAAAAATGACCAAACCATCAGCTTTTAAACGGTATAAATTTCATTGTAGTTCTTGGAATATAGTGGCTTCACCAAATCTATATCCAAATAAGATAATTACAAATGTTATATATATTGTATGATTAAATTAGATTTTTTTTCCATATATATCGTGCAAAGGTATTAAATTAACCATTCCTTGACACAATTAACACATCAATTTCAAAAAAAAAAATTATTGGAAGTTAATATTCATAGTTTTACAACATGAACCATCAAATTATCATACAAATTTTTGCAACAATAACAACTAATATAATAGTTACAATAATAATAACAATACTGCAATATATTAACAAGCAAGCAAGCAAAACAACAAAACAAAAACAAAATAGATAGATGCACACATAATTAGATAATAACTAGTTTAATGATTCAATGATATTATTTGCCATTTGCCAAAATTTCTAAATATATATTAAAGTTAATAAAGTATAGACGATATATAGTCACGTACGCGCGCTCATGGGCATATAAAATAGGACCTTAAATTAATAGAAGTTGAGAAGTTGGGCATGGCATTGCGAAACAAAAAGGTGTAGCAAGATTAGTTAAGATAATGAGAAAAATGGATCAATTAAGTTATTAGTGTTATTCACACAAAGATAGCAAAAGATCATCATGTGACCAAACAAGACCAAAAACTTTGTTTGTAATTAAAATATGACTTGTTACCCACAATATATATGCTTCATGCGCTCATGCATTTATAATAATATTTAGATACTTTTTATAATTGAGCGTTGCACAAATTTAATGCCAGTCAATGTCAACTAAAACACCTCAAGTGGAATCGCCAAATTACTTGCGAATTTACTAATTATATATATAAAGAGAGAAATTTGAAATTTGTTAAGGTTATAGTGGATGACCAAATCCTTTATACTACCAATCTACCAATTTATTTTTGTGATTCCAAAATTCAAATAGTAAACGATGTTGCAAAATATAAAATCTAAAAAACTGTGATTTTTAAAAATCAAATTTTAATATGAAGAATATGTTAAGCGCTTCAAATTGACTATTTGAACTTTGAAAATCGCAAAAAATTAATGCCAGTTAATGTCAACTAAAACACCTGAGGTGGAATCGCCAAATTTACTAATTATATTTTTATTTTTTTGGCAGAATTTCACATATGCCTTGCAAAACAATTTTCTTTGCCATGGTAATATGGTATATTAATTAATAGAGTAGGTGTTGCAATATCTTTATAAAAATAACTACTCAAAATGATAACCAAAAGTTATATTTTTGTTGATATGAATTAGAGAGACACATAGCTTAGATGATAAATTATATAAATATGATTTTACATAACTTTACATTAAAAAAGTTTGGCAGGCAAAGACTTCTTTACTGAATGGCATTTGGTATACATAGCATAGCCGGTGTTGTTAATCACAAAATTTTGTAACATGAACCCCAGAAAGTTTATTATTACGAATTTTGTCGGGAACAGAGCTCAGGTAATCTTAGTAGTGGACATCTTCAATTTTTTAAGTGCATTGTGATATATTACAAATTTAATATTAAATTATTTCATTTAAATTGTCCGATCATCTTAACGAGAAAACAAAGTTCAACATTAAATATATTTTTGCGGTTATGGGAGAAAAAAATTTATTACTTTTCATTTTGGACCTAAAATAGTTTGATAAATCACAAAATGGCTATGTAGCATAATTTGACTTGTATAAACTTGATTGGATACATGGAATAAGATCTGTTTCAGGGGTTTTTGTAATTAGCAATTTTTAATAGAAAAATAACGTCCATATTTTAAATTACAGAATTCTATAGTACAGAAATATATGCTCACAAAAGTTCATTTAATAATTTGTTTAGAATTGTTGAGTAAAAGATTAGAATTTCGATTCCCAGGTACCAATCAGCACAAATCCCTGACGAACTAGATTACCAGATCTCTTAACCATACAAAAACTACTTGGCACAAATGCACAATAGACTAACACCTAATTAACCACAATAGTAATACAACAGGCTTAAAAAGATGATAAGAATAAATTCTACATCACTGTCATAAAATATTGTTAAGAAAGGTTTAATCCATGTAATTTACTACACAAATGAAACGGAGCATCAGACACCTATAAATCCAAGCATTAAACTGGGAAAAAAAAGATTCACATAATAATCCTTGCACATGAGAGAGATCAAGTACTCATGGGCTCAGGTACAGAAGATGACAGGATGTCAAGCAAGGAGTTTGTTGGCTCCAGCTCGTCATGCCACAGAGGCAATGTATCCCCTCCATAGAATTTTCTCGTGACACCTTCAGCATTAATCTGCAATAATAAAAATTTTACATTGCAGCTATCGATTCTTTTTCATGTCTAAAACCCCAATTGCACGATTACTGACATAAAGGGGATGCATAGAAGCACAAAAAAGAAAAGACTGACAGTAACAGTACGAACAACACCTCCACTTGCACCATCACGGGCCATGGCCTAAGATGCCGCCTATATCACCAGTTGCTTTGGTTGGGCCAAATGGTGTTTAATGGATCATACTAGCAAATTAAAAATGAATTTTACTAACAATTAGTGAGCGCTGCTTAATCATCACATGATTTCAATAATAAAATTTCTTGGGCCTAATGGGCTTTTTCCAAGGCCCAATATTTATTAAAATTAAAAACCAGGGTTCTTGCATATTGTCTTATTTATTCATAATGGGCACATTACCAAATAATAATAAAAAAAGAAATTACTGAGTTGAGATATATTGTGGAGTGTGCATGATCGATCAAGAGCATATGCATGGTATATTGCTATGGGGTAAATCGACAATTAGTTGCTGCAAGGAGACATCTTTAAATGTAATATTTCTTTTTCTTTCTGAACCCAAATGTACCATTTATAAACCTCTATTTGGTATGTAATATTTGTCATATTGTACCATCTCTAGTATAAAATAAAATTTTTTTCCTACTGTAATACCACCTTGCTTCTCAACTTGATCACATACATGTATATATCTTTTGAACTTTTTAATATAACTTCTTGACAAAACTTGTGTTAGACATTTTTGGCAACATATATTTCTCCTTTTTTTGTGTATGTGTAAATCACGGTTGCTATCCGCCGTCAATTCATAAATGCTAATAATTGTGACTAAGTTGCAATATATCAAGTTAGAAAGACATCATTATTACTTAAATTTAAGTTTTATATTAGTCACGTTCGGAATCTAATTAAAAAATTACTTTTTTTTTTTGGTAAAAATGGGATCTAGCCCACCGATTTCTTATTAATGAAATCACAACAATGTTTACTGGTACCACCTCTCTGATACAATACACAGTTCCAACCAACATAAATCCTGATAGGCTCTCGTGTTTTCTGATCGCAAATGTCAAACAAATTCGTTTTCTGTTGCTGGGTGTGCTATCCGACCGAAAGACAGCCAGTGATGACAACTTGTCTAGAAATCTAACAAAAGCAAGTTTTAATTTTAGCAGAGCCGTTAGAAAATGTCCTGTCACTACTAGAAAAAACACATTTACTATCGCCCATTTACCATCGGATATCCTTCGGCACTGAAAAACACATTTACACAATGTTTACTGGTCTATGTAACCAGGTTAGCACTGTAATTACTTGGAACATTTTACCGAACAGTGAACAGAAATCAGGTTTTAAAGAACTTTTTACCAAAAACACATTTACACAAGACCCTATTCTTTATTTTATTTACACATCTAACTAGAAATCAGGTTTTAAGAAACTCAAACAGTGAACAGTGCTGAGATTCACTAAGCATTCATGATTTTTACTTTACTGTCAAGCCTTCATCTTGCAATATCTTACAAACATACCCTTATAGTTTTATATATTTTCTATAAAATCCATTCTTTTACCAGTTAAGACACAGATCTAAGAAAAAACATGGAGGATAGTCATGACTGAGTCAGAAGGGAGTAATTGATGGCACATGTGTGCACAACAACCCTTACACATATTGATTTTTGTATTCTATTATATTTTACATGCCACTTAACTTCATAATTCGGGTACATACGGAAAATTAAAAGTCATCTACTTAATGTTCATAATTCACGCGAATCTCCATGATAAAATCTGTACTAGACTGGTAAACATCATAGTAGTAATTGATCTCAAAAGCTTTTAACAAAATCTATAAACAACAGTATCATCTGAGTATGGAAAATCAAGGCCAGGGAGGCCAGCAACTTCTTGATATATTTGAAAATCTGTGGCATATTTCAATTCACCAAAAAGAAACAAATCCTGCAAGGATGTCGATGGTAGTTAGATCATAGAGCACAATGTATATTTCAATTTAAAAGTTATTAAGCCAAAAGCAGTACTTTCCAGAAAACAAAAGCAGTACTGGCACACAAAACTTATTCGACATATCAAAAGTAAAAAAAATAGTCTTCTTGTCTTCTACTGAGTCCCTTCTTCTCCAGCTTCATCAAATGCTCCATCTGTCACCATGAGCTGCTCTTCAGCAGGGTACCATACTACCATTCCTGCAGAGGAATGCTATCCACATCTCCAGGCACCCAGTTCCTAGTAACAAGGCAGAGCTCTTCTTTTACATGTCCTGTCCAATAGTGTATAACAGAAATAATTAGAAGAATTATGTTTCTATTTGACTTAATTGATTTACCAGTAAAGCATATCTCATTTGGATTCTTCCAAACAGTCCAGTATATGTTTACATGTGTTATTATAGATGTCCACTAGTGTCAGTATACTGTTTTGCATGTGTTATTCCAAGTTTTGTATTGTTATAAAATTTTCATATTGCGTTCTTTGTATGAAATGTATTGTTGCATTACAACATTAGCAAGTTATTGCAATTCTGTTTGTTCACAACAAAGTGCGATAAGGAATAATTAGGGAATTTTTGTGCCGCCTAACTGGTATAGTTTATTTAACTACATGTAACCATTTAGGTGCAATAAAGCTTGCTTTCTGGAAACCCAGTTGAGCACAATGACATTACCATTTTTCAAAATTGAAATTCAGCCTTGATTAGACAAAATTTGTATCATACACAAGGTTCTGAAAATCGGAATCGGAATTGGAATCCGAATCGGGTAGTTGATTTGACTCAGAATTGGAGGAATCGGTTGGAATCGGCCGAGTCAACTCGGAAACTCGGATTTATTTGAAAAAAGCTTGTTTTGTACTAAAAAAAAATAAGTAAAAAATGTAATAAAATAATTAATTCAAAAATGATGTTAAGATCACTTTTGACATTAATATAATCCACTAATAAAATGAAATATGAAATTCAAAGCTAATTTGATAATATGTGAATAGTCGCACATAGTACAAAAATATAAGAAAAAATAAAAATAAAAATTTATTCAAATATGCTAAAATAATTTCACATATCCACTAGTATAATAAATTAAAATAGAAGTGTACATAAATAGTCAAAATATTCATGCAGAATTAATTACACATTACATAGATAATAAAATATTACAATAATTAATAACATACATAATATATATATATATATATATATATATATAGGACAGTGCTACCGTGCTACGCGTAGCATAGAGCACTCCGTGCTACGGCTCACTTTTTGAGTTTTCAAAATCCTAACGGTCAATCCAAACCGTTCAACATGATCTCCATATTAATATGTACTTGCAAACCAAATTTTACATTTTTTAGAATTTTTTTACTATTTATTAAGCCACTTTGAAAAAACACTAATTTGTACACAACAGTAAAATCTGCTGGACCATTGGATCAGCGATTTTCAAAGTGGCTTAATAAATAGTAAAAGAATTCTAAAAAATGTAAAATTTGGTTTGCAAGTACATATTAATATGGAGATCATGTTGAACGGTTCGGATCGACCGTTAGGATTTTGAAAACTCAAAAAATGAGCCGTAGCACGGAGAGGCTCTATGCTACGCGTAGCATATTAGCAAAATCCCTATATATACACACACACACACACACACACACACACACACACACATGACATTTAAATTAGGAAAGCTGAATTTTAGAGGAAAAAAAAGTAGAATGGACAGATGTATAAGAATCCACTAGTTTATATTATTTTGTACGTGCTTTTTTTCTGTGACCAATAATGTGGCAATTAGAAAAAGTATATAAAATTGACCCGCTACATTGAGAGCATTTAAAAACAGAAGTTCCAAATGGACATATGTAAATAACTAAAATTAAATGTGTTCAGTTTATCTAGGCGAACATGGTGTAGTTTGAACCATGAAGCGTATTTAAAATTGTTGAGCAATAATATAGTGAAACGAGTGTACACAGTTGAACCGTCTCCTTTGGCAAGCAATGCGTCTTTCTTCTCCAAAATTCGTGCGACTTTTAGTCCCAAATCGAAAACGTAGATAACCTTCGAACAAAATTCCTTCTTCAATCTTCCGATTACTTAACAGACTCGGCCTGACTCGGTCTGATTCACCCTGACTCGGACCAAAAATTGGATAACTGGGCCGAGTCAATCTGATTCAACCGAGTTTTGATGAAAAAATTGCATGGGCGAGAAACTCGGCTCGGACCCGACCGATACCGTTCTGACTCGGCCGATTTTCCAATCCATGAATTTCATAGAAACAATTGGGAAATTATTCTTAGCTTGACCAATTTCGTGTTATTTTACAATTGACCAACTACGCCTTGATGCAACCTCAATGTGCAAATACACAGCTAACAACCCGAGGTATTTGGACAAATATTAGTATAACCTAGTACAAGTACCATATTTGCCATACCACATAATTTCATTCTATAAAAGGACCTGAAACGAAGAAGCTAAATGAAACTCAGCCGTAGGTAGGTCCTTCGACAAAAATCAAGTACAATTTCATGAAACCATGGCCCCACATACCTGCCACCAAACAGACATTGCCAAAGAGCTGACAGGATCTTTACGCTAGAGGAATGAAGTGAGGAGAAAGGAGAGACGACAGACGAAGCGAGGAAGGAAAGAGGCGAAGACGTAGGAAATAGAAGGGAACGTTTTGCTGTTAAAATGACTATATTACTCTTCCGATAAAACATTCCGTTAATTTTAACAGAGATTATTTAATGGTAGGAAAATATTAGAACCGTTTGATCATGAATAAATGAACGGTCCAAAATATTTGGTATCCATAGAAGCATTGCCTTATAATAGATATAACAGAGCGATGAAAGTAATAAAATTGTAGACTTTTATTCAGAGTAAAAAATATATCTTTTACAATTGAAAACTTTTTCATAAAAATCAGTTATTAAGTATCAGTTACTAAATATGATACTGCTTTAGATCTATTGCTCTAGGTCAAAAATATTGAAGACCATAAAAAAATAAAACACTTTTTTTAGCCTTTTTATGTCTCCTTTAACTTTTTTAATTGGTTAATAATTCGGAACATCAGTTTCTTAGTGAGGATTAAGACCCCCTTGTTTAGCCTCCTTTTTATCTAAAATCTTGAACCATGTCTAAGTATTAAAACACTACTATCCCTAAATTAAGCCTTCTTAGCCTCTATTTATGAATTAAACGTTCTTATGACAACTTAACCTCCCCAGCATAGACTAAAGTTCAATTCTACTATTCTTACGGACAAGAAGAGCAACTCCGATGGGTAGACAACGATCTTCGTGACTACACTGAGAAAGATAGACCAAGTACCCCTTTACTCCTACCATAGACAAGACCAACCAAGGTACATGGTTAGCTAAAAGAAGGGAGTGACCAGGCGCCAGATACTAACCGAAAATGAGAGGGTAAGAGTGGACGACAATCTGACAGTCGATTAGATATCTAATCAAAATTGTTCGATTCGCATCAAAATTCATCAATTGAAATCCTCTCAGATTACCTTACTGAGGACAATTATGATCGGACGGTTCTTTTAACCTTACGCAAATCTCAAAACGGATCTTTACAGTCTCCATAGGCACTAGATTGAAGTTGGCCCGGCTGAGATTAATCTGGACGGTCCGTTTCAATTTGCTTGAGTCAGGTTAGTTAGAAGGATACGGATCCAAAATTCATACGCACTTAATCCAAACAAATCATGAAATTATCTGTGCGACTTAAAACTGATGACAAAATCCCATGCTTCGGACATATATCCTCCCAGGTACCTGACTCAAGCAAATTGCAACGGCCGGCCCAGATTAATTCTATCTACGCCAAACTCAATCCGGTATCTGTTGAGACGTACAGTAGGGGGTTTGTTTTGAGATTCCTGTCATATTAAATGGACTGTTCGATCGTAATTTGCTCGAGTCAGGTAACCTGAGGTGATGTGAATTCCCCATGCTTCATTCACTTGAAAGATAAGAATGGAACAGCTCTGATCGAACCATTCGCCCATTTCAAATGAAAAACCCAAGCTGTCCCCTTATAAATCATGTGACCTTTGTCATTTTCGGAATGCATTCTCTTAATTTCTAGCTAGCACTGTGCCTGTAGCTGTAGGCCTGTGGCTGCTGTGACTCGCTGCTGTGCTTCAGCAATTTGGATCCATTGAAGTAACTCAATCTTTGGATTTTGAATCGAGACCGTCCGATTCGAATCCGGAAAAATTCATCCGCGAAGTGAGTACACACATCCCGACAAAAAATACGAATCCTGAGACAATCTCGATCGACGAATTCGAATCGGACAGTCTCAATCCAAAACTCAAAGATTGGGTTACGTATCCGGACCGTGCTTCAGCGTGTCTCCTGTTTATTAATTCCATCTCAAATTGCTTTGCGCTCTTTTCAATGCACCAATGATTTTGCTAGTATATTTTATTTTGTGAAAGGTTGAATGATATATATCTAACTACAGAATTTTTTTTTAATATGTGTAGATATTATTAAATATTATTAAATTCGGATCAAACTATTTTATATTGCTTATTAAGTGAATGTTGAAGAGTGAATGTTAAATAAGGATCAAACTATTTTATATTGCTTATTAAGTGAATGTTGTTTTGTAAAATGTTGAATATTGAATATTATTTGTTGTATGTTGTAAATATTTCTTGAAGTATGGATGTGTAATGTATGTTTAATGGCTAGTAAATAGGGATGATAGCCAATTATAAATGGAAATTAAAAAAAAAATAGAAATCATAAGCGGTTCTTAAAAACAAATCGTGTACAAAAAGTAACATACACAGTTTGTATTTACCAGCCGTGTATGGTTTACACAAATCATAAATAGATCCTTTGTAGAAACCGTATATATAACCATTGTTATTATACACGGTTATTATAATCATATATAAATCACCTATTTTAATGTTTTTTTAGAGATCTGGCACGGTACGTTCTCCAACTGTGTACAATCACTACAGCAAACTGTAGTATCAGCGACCGGTAATAGCGACCGGCAATAACGCCGGTCGCTGAAACGTTTTTTTCTCCCAAAAAAAATTCTGCGAACATATCTAAGGCGACGACTCTTCCGTCTCCCGCGTCTCCTCCGTCTCCCGCGTCTTAGGTTAGCCAAAAAAAAAAAAAAAAGATAAAAACGCGCGCCGCCTGTGCCCCCCGCGCACTGATCGAACCCCGCCTATGTGCCCCCCGCGCGATTCCCTGCCTCTTTTCCGTTTTGCACTGATCGAACCCCGCCTCTGTGCCCCGCCGATCTGGAGCTTCTGGTGCCGCGGCTGATGGTCGAGAAGGACACAACTCATCGTGTGACTGGCCGTCTCTGTGCTTCCTCGCTCTCGCTCGGGTATCAGCCACTAGCACCGTCACTCGCTCGGGTATCAGCCACTAGCACCGTCTCTGTACTGGTACCGACTTTTCCCTGTTTTTCCTGTTGTCGTTTGCACGGTTTGTTTACTGTTAAACGGTACCAGTGGTACCCTGTGCTAAAATCAGAATTTTTACTCGATTTTTGCTCGATTTTTGGGTTGGGTTTAATGCACAAGTCTATGCACCAGCATTTTAATGCACAAGTCTATGTACCAGCATTTTAATGCACAAGTCTACTGTTAAACGGTACCCAGTCTATGTACCAGCATTTTAATGCACAAGTCTATGCACTGAGTCTAATGCACAAGTCTATGTACAAGTCTATGTACCAGCAGATACCAAAGTCTAATGCACAAGTCTATGCACTGAGATATCTAATGCACAAGTCTATGTACCAGCAGATAATTATTAAAATAAAATTGTGTTAGGACTAAAGGTGGAGATTATTCCGACAGCTAGACAACATTTTCTAACACTAGAATGTCATTAAATTTTTAAGAGATATACTGTAATTTTAATTACCATACATTTTTTGAGGGATATTTGACTAGCCTCCGCCTCGTCGCCCGCCGGTGTCTTTCTAGTGTTGCGCCTCCAGCAGACCCTCGGCCAGCGTCTCAAATATCCCGTCGCTTCTCTCCAATCTTGGTATGACCCTCTTATCTCTTGTTTTCTGATTTATTTATGAATTTTAGAGGGTTTATGTTGTAACTTATTTGTTGATTGTTATTTTGGTAAAATCAATTTAGTTGCTTTAATTGAAAATTCCAGCTTTGCTTAGATAATTTTAAAGTACCATGATTTAGTTGCTGTCAGAATTCTTAGAAAGTACCATGATTTGTGATGTCACTTGATTTCATTATTCTTTTCTGGTATCATGGTGCTCCAATTAGTGTTGTCAACTTCAAGTATATTTTTCAAGTATTGTTCTAATTAAAGTGCATTACCTGATGCATGCTTCTAATTAAAGTACATCACCTCTTCACCAAATTAGGTATAAGTTCTACTCCCTGTTGGTGTAATAGCTGCTGTAAGTTCTACTCCCTGTAAGTTCTACATCACCTCTTTACATTACCTGATGCATGCCACTCCCTCTTCAAGTATATTTTTGTTGATATATTTGGTTTTTAGCTGTACCAGTTTGGATTGTTAAATCAACTCTTAGTTGAGATATAATTGAATGATAGCAGACGAATTAAGGTAGAATTCACTTACATTAATGCTTAATTGAATATTGAAGTCATTCTGGTTTATGCAAAAAATATCGTTCTTAAGTCTTATGTTGCTCCCAAATGATATGAAGTTTGGTTGCTCCTAAGTCTATGTTTATTAAATTCTTATTGACAAACTCGTTTAATCAGCTGAATTTGATATTCTTTTAGCTAAGTTATAATGCAAAGTGGTTAAATTATATACCAGGTTATTGCTGAAAGATGGGTCTGCCCAAAACCGACGTTGACATGGAGGAACAAACATTGGAATATCAGGTTATTGCCTGATTCTAGGAGTATGCGGGGGGTGGCAGGGGGGCGGCAGCCCCCTGCGAGCGTTGTCTGAGGTTACGAATTCTTGTATATGAATTCTTGTATCCGACGGCTCAGATTGTTGTATGTTGGTACGTGTGGTACCAACTATTAAATGGTGCAAATTTAAATAATAGAATAAAATCTAGAAAACCGGTTTTAGGTATCAGCGACCGGATTTAGATATCAGCGACCGATACATTTGGTCGCAGAAAATTTTTGCTGACGTCAGAAAAAAACGACAGCGACCAAAAAAATTTGGTCGCAAAAGAGTATCAGCGACCGGGTGACGTATTATCAGCGACCGGTGACGTCATCAGAAGAGTATCAGCGACAATGCTTACAGCGACCAAATTTGACTTTCTGCGACCGGAATTGGTATCTGCGACCGGCGACGTAAGTATCAGCGACCGGAAATCCGGTCGCTGATAGTCTGTTTTGCTGTAGTGAATGTATCGACCTTTTTATACACGATATGCGCTGACGCACGGTTGCCGAACCATGTGTCATTCGTTTTTTTACCCATTTATAGTTACGTTTTCTATAGCAGTGAGGCACTGAATTACTCGACTGAGATCATGTTATATTTATTTGAAATTCGGTGCGACACATAAGAATACGAACTCGTTTTCCTCAGTGAAAAGCAGCAGATCCGGTTTGCTATTTCTACCCATAAATATGAACGGAGAGCAAGCTGCCGCCAATAATTGTCCCTTTGCAATAATGTCGAACTACCTAATTAACCTCCTCTTGTATCATTGTTGACTCTAGGTCTTCTTGATACTAAGTCTAGTACAGACATTAATTGACGTCCCCATAATGGTGGCTAACAAGGACAAATGTTATAACTTTATAATAAAATCGCACATGCTATGTTTTGGCTGACAAGGACAAATATTACATTTCGGCCCATGTATTATTTATTGATTGCAATAACATATTAGTAGAAGATAGATCATATATATATGTTAACGAGTGAGTCTATGGTACTATGCATATCACGGGTTGGTCTGTAATATGAATTAATATTTTTGTTTTCAAAATTCTAACGGTTGATCTGAACCGTTCAACATGATTCTCATATGAAAATGCACTTGTTTTTCTATAAAAAAAATTATTTTTTAAGATAGATAAAAAATCACTTGATCTGAAAATTTTCGACCATCCAAAATAGTGATTTTTTACCTATCTTAAAAAATAATAAAAAACTTCTAAAAATATAAAATTTGGTCTGCAAGTACATATTCATATGAAAATCATGTTGAGGTTCGGATCGACTGATAGGATTTGGAAAACGAAAATATTGATCCTTATTTACGGATCAAATCGTGATATGCATATATAGTACCATAGACTCACTCTATGTTAACTGTATGCAGATTTCGTAGTGTGTGTGTGTATATATATATATCATTTTGGAACAAAATAAGTCCAATGTTAGATATAATTCTAGGTTTTATAGATATATTTTTGTGACGAATTAGTTTTGAGACGCACCGTTTCTATAATGGTTCGGTTCTATCATTAATTGACGAACCGTTTCTATAATGGTTGCTAACAAGGACAAATGTTTTAACTTCATAATAAAAGCGCACATGCTATGTCTTGCCTGACAAGGACAAATATTAATTACAGATAGGCCCATCTATTTTTAGTGATTGCAATAACATATTAGTAGAAGAGAACCAGCCTTTGGTCTAGTGGCAAAGGCAATGCTCTCCGTGTGGGAGGTCGCAGGTTCGAAACCCGGAAGGGGCAATCCATTGTGGATATTAATTAGTTGGGTGGCTTGACCTCCAACCTTTACTCAAAAAAACATATTAGTAGAAGATAGATCATATATATAGAAAATTACTAATATGCTATGCATAGTATAGAGGGCCTCCATGTTATGGTTTAATATTTGAGTTTTCAAAATTCTAACGGTCGATCCGAATCATTCAACATGATCTCCATATGAATATGTACTTGTAAACCAAAAATTATATTTTTTAAAATTTTTTACTATTTTTTTAGATAGGTAGAAAATCACTTGATCTGAAAATTCTGTACCATTCAGATCAATTGTTTTGCTACCTATCTAAAAAAATAGTAAAAAACTTCTATAAAACGTCAAATTCGATTTGCAAGTACATATTCATATGGAGATCATGTTGAATGGTTCGGATCGACCGTTAGGATTTTGAAAACTCAAATATTGAGCCGTAGCACGGAGACCCTCTATGCTATGCGTAGCACCGTAGCCAACTCCCATATATATATGTTAACTGTATCCAGATTTCGTAGTATATATATATTTCATTTTGACAGCATAGTAAGTCTAATATTTGATATAATTCTAGGTTTTATTGATATCTTTTTGTGATATGAATAAGTTTTGAAAGGCAAAAATACAATTAATATCAAATTTTTGCATATAATCTTGCATTTTTTTTATTGGTGGCAGTAAAATCATTCGTATAGGATAGCGGAAATATTTAAGGTGTCTTCAAACCTTACTATACATATCAACTTGGATTTAAATTATTTTCTAAATATTCATCTCATCTATACAAGCATAATGAGTCCAACATTGACTAAATTTTGAGATCATGTGCATAGTTTATTTGTAATGATTTTATTTTACACGAAATCATTATACAATAATCTTGCAAAATAAATAATTGTATTTCAAAAATTATTGTAGATGTGGGATTCTGAAAATAGCAAGTAAAAGTTAGATATAGGAATTCTAAAATATTATTTGTATGCACAATTTTTTTCAATTCATAATTAAGAAATACAAACTATTTAACACCAGCAAAAATTATACGCATAACTTTGGTTGGCTGACTAATAATATATTTTGTTTTGAGAAGAATTGAATGATATATATATATCTAACTATATATAGGATTAATTTTTTATATATAAACTTCGTAAACATTATTAAATTAGATCAAACTATTTTATATTGCTTATTAATTGATTTAAAAGTTGTTCACATGTAAAAATATAATTCTTTTAATTTTTTTAGATTACAGATATTGTTGTTTTAAATCAACGATAAAATTTCAACACATGAAGGCGTGCATCAAAATATTTTCTAAGATCTGTGTTCTGAAATTTCAACAAATTATGAAATTTACTTGACTTAATTAAGATTTTTTATAGAATTTTTTTAAGCAAATCCATGGACAAATTCTAGTTTTATATAGTTTAATTAAACAAAAATACTAAATTTTGGATTGAATGATTCTATAAAATAATTTATGTTCTCTTAACTAAATTTTGTTCTCATTTTTCTTCCTGAATGTCCTCAAAGTACTAAAAAAGTACATATTGATAAAGTCTCACTTTTGAAACATTAATTATTGAGATAACAAGTTCTAATTTCTGACTTGAAATAAATTATTCCTACAAGATCCATTATAACCGTCTCACTTTTGAATACACTTCGAAGGTTTGATTTGTAGACAAGAAGAAATTTCTTTTTTTTTTTTGACAAGATCGAAGGTTAGATCTAATTTTCTTTTCTTATTTTTTGATTGAGATAACATAATAGTTCCATTTCAGGCCATAATGAACCATTTCTTTGGGGTTTATAAAATTATGATAAATGTATATTAATTACTCTTAGCAATACTCATCAGAAAGGTGTCCTCTAATGAAAATACTAAAAGCAGTAGAAAACAAGTAAAAATATATAATGAACGAAATTTAGTTCCAGAACCACATTCTCCAAAAACTAGTTAAGAAAAGAATTTAGTTATGAATTTAGGAAGACTTAACTTTCTCTGAATTCCTTGTGCAATTCGTGACTCACTGTTAGATTTTTATTTCAGGAAAAAAAAAATCAATAATGCAAGGGCTCTGTTAAATTTTTTTTTTTTTGACAGAAACAGAGGTCAAGCCTCTATTTGATTGATAAATGCTTTGTTACACAAGTCATGTTACAAAACAAGTAATCTAAATAAGAAAATAAACTGAAAATGAAATTAGGAGCTCCATTAGAGCGTCCAGAAAAGCGGAAATAAAATGCTAGAAGTAGGGCTCTGTTAAAAATTAGCATTTTTATTTTATTATGCATGAATATTGTTATGTATGCACAATAATTAGAAGAGAGCTGGTGAAGGTCATGTCGCTCTAGCTTTAACCTATGTTCCTGCAGCTCCAACGTTAACGTCAGCTTAGTTGGGGGTGGACCCATCCCGCACTTATGGAGGAGCCATTAAATGCACCTCAATCAACACATAACTCTGTTAATTAATTAATCTTAATTAACAATGCATCAAGCAGTCGGCCAATTCAGACCTTCATTTATATAAGACGTTCCTGCGAGCTTCTTTCTGCCATACTGCACAACAACACTAATACTGTGCTGATACCACCCAAATCATATATCCACTCTCAAATTTCTTTAATACAACAGAGAAGAATTAAGCTCGATGGCTGAGACTATTGTAAATTTGGTGGTCGGCAAGCTGGCTGAAGTTCTATCCAATGAGGTTTTACACTTATACAGTGTCAATGAGCAAGTTGAGAAAGTCAGCCGTGAACTCCAATGGATTCAGGCGTTTCTCAAAGATGCTGACAGGAAGCCGATAAAAGACGAAAGGCAGAAAAAATGGGTAAAGGAGGTGAGAGATATTGCCCATTCTATAGAAGATGTCATAGACACCTTTCTCATGGAGATCCCTCAAAATCCACAAAAGTCGGGCAAGAGGGAGGCCATAAAAAACATGTTTAGAAAAACCAAAAAACTCCCAGCTGTACACAACCTTGTAAATGAGATAAACCAAATCCTAAAAAAAATGAAAGAGATCGAAGAGAGCAGAGTCAGATATGGCATAAATAATTTGGGTGAGGGCAGTACTGGAGATATCAAACTACCCGTCAGGCCAACGGTACTACCTGATATTGATCCCGATATTATTGGCTTCAAGGCAGACCAGGACCGCGTTGTCAAGGAGTTGCTTGATGAGACCACTACGAGACGTTCGGTGGTCTCAATTTGCGGGACCGGTGGACTCGGAAAGACTACCCTTGCCCGAAAAGTATATAATTGGTATGCGATTTTTTATTTTCTAAATGTGTCATTTACTATCAATTTGATTCAAATTCACCTTTCTTCCTGTTTTAAATTTTTTCACTAATTTCGTTTATAAAAATTACCCACTTTACTTAAGGAAATTAAATTGGAAAACATGGTTAATATATTTTCTTAATGTAAAACTTGTATTTTATGAGAAAAAGGTCAGCTTAATTTGGTCATTATATATCTCGAGTCCTCAATATATGATGAATTTAAATAAAAAAAAGTGCTCTATTAAATTTAAGTTATAGATATATGTTTCACCACAAGAAGAGTATATTGGTGTCGTACTTTATAGGTAGAAACAATGAATATATGTCTTACACATTAACTAATTTTATAATTCTAGAATGATCAGGTAATCTCATACGAGGCTCATAAACTTTTGACTTGTAACAACTTGGCTCCTTAATTTTCAATTTGGTACTTAATGCTTGATTGTAAATAATAAAATGACCATAATATCATTGATAAATTTATCCTTTTTGAAAGATATTTTGTCAGTTGTAGTACACTATTTCAAATAATTAATACTATAATAATAATAATAATTTCTTATTTTATAATGTTTTGCTACTTTTCATGTACAACAAATTTTTATCAATTTTATAATTATGAAACTATATTTTTCCTTAAAAATAAAATAAAACATAAAAAAAAAAATGAAATAGTCAAAATCTCATGTATTACGAAAGAAGTTATACATCATTCTACAAATTAAAGATCCATAAATCATAAATACTCTTAAATATTATAATATATAAACAACCAAGAGTATTGTCGATCGGCCAAGGGTCATATTGTGCTCAAGCTGGTAATTTCTTTTCTCAACTTCATTTGTAGTGTTACCATTACGTAAGAAATTAATGTTCATAGTTGGTAGAAGTACATTACTTAGGTATTGATCATGCAAAAATTTTTATTTCTTAAGTGTATGTTAAGTTAATAATATATTTTCCAATCCACTTTTATATATTATATTGAGTTTGTTAAATTGATTTTAATTGTGTGCATGCTTATACGTGCATATGATCTGATTTTGCACTTTTAAATGGGTTTTATTGACATTGGGAAGGTCAAGTATTTATGTAGTCCCGTCAATAGAAGAGAAAACTAGAAAACCCTTTTGACCCCTGTTGCACACGCACCTATATATATATATAGATGTCCCCAGTCTAATGGCCCAACCCTAACTAGATGATAATTTTCAATGTACCTACTTTTCGATATTCACTCATAATTTTTTATGGAGTCCGTCTTCGCATTTTGATTATATTAATGTCTAATATAATATTTTATTTTTGCAGTAATGATGTCAAAGGACACTTTGGAATTTGGATATGGGTAGCTATTTCTGAAACATTCGAAGTAATTGATGTTTCGAAGAAGATAGCGCGACAACTTGACCTTGAGCAATCAAATGAAACAGAAGTGATTCTTACAAAGATTCACAAATCTCTTAGAAACAAAAAGTACCTCATAGTCCTAGACGATGTCTGGAAAATCGATCTATGGACTCAAATTGGTGTAGCATTCCCAGATGAAAAAAATGGGAGTAGAGTACTTGTAACCACTAGGTTCGCTGATGTTCCTAAGGGCATGGATCCCTTAAGTGAACCATACATGCTCAAGTTCTTATCTGAGGAGTTAAGCCGAGAGCTTTTGTTAAAAACAGTTTTTCCTAATCATGATTCAAACAAAAATTCTTTTGATGATCTTTCTGATATCATAGGTCAATTTGTCCACAAGTGTGGTGGGTTGCCTCTCGCATTGGTGGTTTTAGGTGGTCTCTTATCAAAGAAGCCACGCAGCTATGCTACTTGGAGTAGCGTGTTCCGGACAATGAGTTGGCATGTCGAAGGAAAAAATTGTAGCGAGATCATAGGCACTAGCTATGAGGACCTGCCATTTGCTATGAAGTCGTGCTTTATGTACTTTGCCGCATTTCCCGAAGACTATTATATTGATGCCCCATCATTACTTCAAATGTGGATTGCAGAGGGCTTCATACCACAAGAAGATAATAGAACATTAGAAGAAACTGCGGAGAGTTTTTTGGAGGATCTCGTACAAAGGTATTACTTCTTCATTTAATGATTTACACATGTTGATGTAACGTGCTGGTTTTAATTGAATAGTCTTTAAACTAAATTGTTTAATTGAAAAAAAATGATAGAAAGGAAAATTGTAGGCCCAAGTGCCGACATTTTTATTATGTTAAAAATTAAGTCTCAGAATTATATTTTGGGAAATATAATAAGTAATAACAAATATTGATATTTTAGAAGCATGGGGCTGCGAATTCCGTGATGACACTATGTTTGCCGAAATTTTTATTAATATCCAAAATAATTAAACAATTTTACAATCTACACCCTGACGCCGAAGAATTTGAAAAATGCCCAAACCGGAGAAAAAAGAAAAATTAAAATATTTATTTATGTGTTATTGGAAAAAATAAAAATATTTTGAATCTGAATTATTGATCTCGGTTCAAAAGTCACTTCAAGGCAAATATAGAAAATATTTGAATTCTTCTATTTTTGAAAAAACAAAAAATGTAATAATGACTTCTCTGACACAAATTTTTTTCTCTGACAAATAATATTTAAATAACTTAGTTTTAGTTTTTTCAAAAATAGAAGGATCACAATATTTTATGTATTTATCTAGAAGGGACTTTTGAACCGGGATCAATAACTCAAATTGAAAGCATTTTTATTTTTTTCCAATAAGACACAAAGAAATATTATAATTTTTCTTATAGCCACGAAACATCCGACCTGAAAAATATTGATCCGGGTTATTTATCGCAGTCTCTCTAATAAATTAAATTATATAGTATTACATGTATTTTTAAAGAAATATATAAAATATTTCTAGTATTTCAATACAAAAAATAAATAAATTATAACATTTTCTGTTTTTTTTTTAAAACATAGAACAAGGAATATAATTTCCGGTTTTGGAATTCCAAAACCAAAACCTGAAATTTAATTCCCGGTTCTAGAATTTGAAAACTGGAAAAATAAATTTCTGATTTTACGGCCATAAACCGGGAATTTAATCTCCGGTTTGGACGGATTTCGAAATTCCTCTGCCTGAGGTGTAGATTTTGAAATTATTTATTAATTTTGGATATTAATAAAAATTTCAGCTCTGTTTGAGCTGACCATTCGACAAAAAATAAAAAAAAATTAAATAGGTAGCAGCGGATTTGGAGAATTTTTTCTGTAGAAAATATTGGAAAAAAATAGTATCTTAATTTTTTCATGCATAGAGATTCAGTGATAAAAATTATACAGATCTTGCTATGCATTAAAAAAAAATCAAAGTACTTGTTTTGTTTTTCTATTTCTTTATTTCAATAAAACCAGCTTATGTATACAACATTAAAATAGCACGTTACATCAACATAAAATGATATACACAGCTTATGTATACAATATTAAACTAAATTGTTTTAATACGAACTATTTTCTTTATGATATCTGTAATCATTGTACTTAATTTTTTTTTTCTCATTTTATGCTAGGAGCATGGTTCAAGTAGATAGAAGATCGAATATGGATGGTTCCATCGAAACTCTACGCATACACGATCTACTACGAGATCTTGCTCTCCAAAAAGCCAAGGAGGAAAACTTTCTCCTGGTGTATTCAAATCCAGATGACAAAATGAGCTTGAGCAGGGCACGCCGTGTGGCAATTCACAATCCAGATTGTGATCAACTTTTAATGAGCCCAAACCTCCACACTCTTTTGTGCTTTTATAACGGGAGCATTCCGAATTGTTCTAAGCAAAGACTGCTCAAAGTGGTAAGCATTGGATTCAGATCGGAGAACAAAATAGAGTTGGGGATGTTTGTGGGATCGACTCAGTTAAGATATCTGAGTCTTGGAGGGTGGCTAAGTGACAACCGTGATCAAGAATTCTTTGAGAAAGTGATAGGCAAAATGAAATTTCTGCAGACCCTTCAAGTCTCATATCTATTCTTTGAGAAAGTGATAGGCAAAATTGATGGCAAATTCTTTGATTTTCCTAAGAGTGCATGGCATATCAAGACACTGAGGCATGTCAGTGGCGTTAATTTGGAAATCCCAACATCAGCAAAATTACCAAATTTGCAAACTATTAGAACGGTGGAGCCCACACAATCATGGGAGATAGAGTTACCTCATACACCCAATTTACGTTCATTAGAATTAGAGGTCACACAATCATCTACATCGAAGGCAGTTGTCACTTTTCTATCCACATTAGAACACCTAACTGATCTTGATATAAGGCAAGATCATAGCGTACTGGATACTGTTGACATGAGAGGTTTCCCATTTTATAACCATTTACAATCTCTCACACTTGATTACGATAGCCCCACTAAATTGACCCAGCTGCTTCATGAGGATATGCTCCCCTGTCACCTCATTTATCTCGATATTAGGGGTTACAAGTTCCAGCAGGATATAATGCCAGTATTGGAGAAGCTACGCTGCCTTAAGGTTCTCATCCTTGATGGAGCATTCGAAAGTCAAAAAACCACCTGCTCCTCCGGAAGCTTTAGCCAGTTAGAAGTTTTGAGGCTTTATCGCTTATCAATGGAGGAATGGGAGATAGAGGAGGGTGCAATGCCCATTCTTAAAGAACTCGATATTTGGAGATGTGGTGAATTGGGTGTGCCTCAAGGGTTACAATACCTTACCAACCTTCAAAAATTGAGGTGGAGAGGAGTGGATGATTCCTCGTCAATTGATTTGGTCCGCAATTTATGCCAACATGTCCCTTCAATTGATTTAGAGTAGGATTTTTAGAGCCACGGACTCCTCCAGTGAATATTTTAGTCTTCCTATTTAGTATTTGTCATTGTCTTCTCTTATTTTTCTTTTGTTGTATGTGTGCTTTGAATAATTAATTTACTTGTCATGTATTTGTTGAAATTGAATCTGAAATCTCGATTGCATATTTTTATTCCCTTTTTAATTTTAAATCGAATGAAAGACAACAGCTAAAAATGCAACTTTAAAAATATATCATAGATGATACTTAATAAAATAATATTATTTTGCACATTAAATTTGGTATACCCCTACTGGCCTACACATTGTGAATAATTCTTATTAAATTATATATAATTTTCAGTCATATTGTTACATTTGATAATAATAAATGATTGATTAAAACATCGAAATTATTTGATTACCTGACATAATTTAGAGGTATTGAAACTCAATTACTTTTATGGAGTATCAATTTTGATGCATATAAATAAAGATGAACTTAAATTTGTTTATATACAGGGAGGTCCTAGCAAATTTGAAATTTTGGATTCAAAACAATAAGAACTTGAGCGTCAAGTACCTTCTATTTTTTAAGGGCAAGAAGGTACTATTTTATTTCTTTACAAGTATAACATGAGAGTGTTACAAAATTTAAAATTTAAAATTTCTTTACTATTTTATTTTTGCAAGAGGGATTTATCTGTTACTATGCATGCATATTGCATATCGGTTCATACTATAGATTCATATTTTTATTTCTAAAGTTCAAACAATTGATCTAAACCGTTTAACATGATTTCAATATGAAAATATATTTGTCCAACTTTTAAATTTTTTAGAATTTTTTACTATTTTTTAGATAGGTAGAATATCACTTGATCTAAAGATTAGAGATCATTCAAAAGTAGTGATTTTCTATTCATCTAAAAAATAAAAAATTCTAAAAAATGTAAAATATATATATAGTCTTCAAGTAATTTTTTAACATGTTTAGCAATTCAGATTGAATATTTAAATTTTAAAAGCAGAGATATCAATTCATAGTGGGGACTAATCTGCGCTATGTACGTACAGCACCACAGGCCCACAGCCTTACTCGGAATCCATATCTTATGAGAACAAAATATATCTGTTTAGATCCTTAATTACCGTCCGATCTTTAATATCAGTGCGGATTCTGATCTAACGGTCCAGACTTCATGCTCCATTGGTCTAGAAAGTGCCACGTATCACACCATTTTGTGCACACGTGGCACCACTCTCAGCTCTTCCCTCCTTTTCCAACAATTAATGACAACTTAATTTCTCTCTCTTCCTTCAAAAATTTATACAGATAAACGGCAATGCCACGCCTACTCCCTGTCCCTTCTCTCTCTCTTTCAAAATCTCTCTTTCTAAAGACCAAATTCCAGTATTTCTTCCCGGAAATACTACATGGTACCCGGAATTACCCCCGAAGAGGTCTCAATTGCATCAGAGGAGGCGTTTAAGCAGTATGAGAACCTCAATTTGAAGAGAAATGGTAATGGGGTGGTGATAGTATGGTTCAGAATTATCTACATGTACTTGATAATGAGGCACTGATCACAGGTTGGGCTGCATCGGAATTCGTGCTGCCGGTATATTGTGTGGACCCGCGATTGTTCGGTACGACGCATTATTTTGGATTCACAAAAACTGGAGGTATCCTGTAATTACGGCTTATGGATTTAATTATGATAATTTAGTTGATTTTAGTTGCTATAATATGAGGTCAAGGTAATGCTCAATTTTGGGTAAATATTTTAACAGAGTAGTTTTGGCTTCATGCAACTCACAGACTATAGAATCAAAACAGAGGTGCATATGGTTCATGCGCTGCATGAAGCAAAAAACTGCTCTGTTAAAACAATTATGTTAAACTGCATGCTCTGTTAAAATATTTCAATTATGATAATGTAATTGAATTATTGAATACATTTTGTGACATAAATATATACAATTAATTACGTTTCTGTAATTGTTTTTATTATGAACGAGAAGAATTTGAGCACTTTTTCTTGTTTATGTGCAAGTTTATAATAGAATAGTGTATTATATTTACAATGTGGGCCCCACACAGTAGACACCAGATAAAAATTTGGCCGAAATTTTTATTCATACCCTCAGAAAAAGAAAAAGAAAAATTCCAAACCTGTCTTAAATTAATTTGCTCCAATTGCAAGAAATTGTAAAAGAAATATTGCAAGTATATAATAATTAATCACACAGCACCTGTGAAGCAATTTTTCTCCATGAACTCTCCTCTAGCCCTAGTTTTCCCATTATTATCTGTGACCACATCAACATTATACAATATGACCATCATGCAAACATAGCACAAGAACACCAAAAATGTAAATTTGGTTTGCAAGTACATATTCATTTTATAATCATGTTAAACTGTTTGGATCGACCATTAGGATTTTGAAAACTCAAATATTGAGCCGTAGCACGGATCAATCCGTGCTATGCATAGTACCGTAGCCTCACTCTATGTTATATATATTGTAAGAATAAATTAGATTTTTTTTTTCCGTATATATCGTGCAAAGATATTAAATTAACCATTCCTTGACACAATTAACACAATTTCAAAAAAAAAATTATTAGAAGTTATTATTCATAGTTTTACTACATGAACCATCAAATTATCATACAAATTTTTGCAACAATAACAACTAATATAATAATTACAATAATAATAACAATACTGCAATATAAACAAGCAAGCAAGCAAAAAGCAACAAAACAATAATAATATAGATAGATGCACACATAATTACATAATAACTAGTTTAATGATTCAATGATATTATTTGTCATTTGCCAAAATTTCTAATATACATTAAAGTTAATAAAGTATAGACGATATATAGTCACGCGTGCACATGGGCATATAGAATAGGACCTAAAATAGAAGTTGAGAAGTTGGGCATGGCATTGCTAAACAAAAAGGTGTAGCAAGATTAGTCAAGATAATGAGAAAAGTGAATCAATTAAGTTATTAGTGTTATTCACACAAAGATAGCAAAATGATGATCATGTGACCAAACAAGACCAAACACTTTGTTTGTAATTAAAATATGACTTGTTACGCACAATATGCTTCATGCGCTCATGCATTTCATAATAATATTTAGATACTTTTTTATAATTGAGCGTGCACAAATTTAATGCCAGTCAATGTCAACTAAAACACCTCAGGTAGAATCGCCAAATTACTTGCGAATTTACTAATTATATATATGAGGAGATTCCAATACATCATGTTTTTCATACCTCATCATGCCTCATGTTGTATATCTTCATTTTCGAAGTCCAAACTGTCGTTCCGAACTGCTCAATATGATATCCATACTAAAATATGTTTGGAGACCAAATTTTATAATTTTAATAAATTTGTTACTATTTTTTAAGAGAGGTACAAAATTACTGTTTTTGAACGGTCCAAATCCAGTGATTTTGTACCTATCTTAAAAAATAGTAAAAAAAATTCAAAAATTATAAAATTTCATCCCCAAGCATATTTTAGTATGAGTATCATGTTGAGCGGTTCGGATCGACAATTTAAACTTTAAAAATGAAGATATAAAACATGAGGTATAAAAGGCATGAGGTATTGTAACCCTCCTCTATATATAGAGAGAGAAATTTGAAATTTGTTAAGGTTATAGTGGATGACCAAAGCCTTTATACTACCAATCTACCAATTTGTTTTTGCGATTCCAAAGTTCAAATAGTAAACAATGTTGCAAAATATAAAATCTAAAAAACAGTGATTTTTAAAAATCAAATTTTAATATGAAGAATATGTTAAGCGCTTCAAATTGATTATTTGAACTTTGAAAATCGCAAAAATTTAATGCCATTTAATGCCAGTTAATGTCAACTAAAACACCTGAGGTGGAATCGCCAAATTTACTAATTATATTTTTATTTTTTTGGCAGAATTTCACATATGCCTTTCAAAACAATTTTCTTTGCCTTGGTATATTAATTAATAGAGTAGGTGTTGCAATATCTTTATAAAAATAACTACTCAAAATGATAACCAAAAGTTATATTTTTGTTGATACGAATTAGAGAGACACATAGCTTAGATGATAAATTATATAAATATGATTTTACATAACTTTACGTTAAAAAAATTTGGCAGGCGCTTTCTAGAAAAAATCGTCGGGCAAAGACTTCTTTACTGAATGGCATTTGGTATACATAGCATAGCCGGTAGAGTGGAAAAAACGTGCCGTGCCGTGACCAAGTTAATTTTTCACGTGCCGTGCCGTGCCGTGCCGTGACCAAAATGTCAAGAGGTGGTCACGGCACGCGAATGGTCACACCACGTGAGTCACGCCGTGCCTCACGTGCCGTGACTATACGTGACTCGCGTGACAATTTAATCATAATTTATGTTAGTTTATTCAAGATTCACCATTAAATTAATATGTAATTGTCCTAATTACACGTGACTCGCGTGACTACGTGACATGCCGTGCCGTGACCAAATCTTTCACGTCCGTGCCAAAGTTTCAAAAGATGAGCACGGCACACGAATGGTCACGGCACGGGACACGCGAGTCACAGCATGTAATTAACACGCGTGCCGTGCCGTTCCGTGACGGAGCCGGCTCCGCCGTGCCATTTTTCCCACTCTAATAGCCGGTGTTGTTAATCAGAAAATTTTGTAACATGAACCCCAGAAAGTTTATTATTAAACATCTTTCCAACTTACTGTCGGGAACAGAGCTCAGGTAATCTTATTATCTTACAAATTTAATATTAAATTATTTCATTTAAATTGTCCGATCATCTTAACGAGAAAACAAAGTTTAACATTAAATATATTTTTGCGGTTATGGGAGAAATTTTTTTATTACTTTTCATTTTGGACCTAAAATAGTTTGATAAATCACAAAATGGCTATGTAGCATAATTTGACTTGTATAAACTTGATTGGATACATGGAATAAGATCTGTTTCAGGGGTTTTTGTAATTCGCAATTTTTAATAGAAAAATAACGTCCATATTTTAAATTACAGAATTCTATAGTACAGAAATATATGCTCACAAAAATTCATTTAATAATTTGTTTAGAATTGTAGAGTAAAAGATTAGAATTTCGATTCCCAGGTACCAATCAGCACAAATCCCTGACAAACTAAGATTACCAGAACTGTTAACCCATACCTAAACTACCAAGCACAAATGCACAATAGTAAAAATACAAGAGGCTTAAAAAGATAATAAGAATACATTCTACATCACTGTCATAAAATCTCTGTTTAGAAAGTTCAATCCATGTAATTTACTACACATGAGAAAATCCAAGCATTTAACTGAGAGAAAAAAAAGATGCACATAATTATCCTTGCACATGAGAGAGAGAGAGATCAAGTACTCATGGGCTCGGGTACCGAAGAAGAGAGAATGTCAAGCAAGGAGTTTGTGGGCTCTAGTTCATCATGCCATAGAGGCAATGTATCTCCTCCGTAGAATTTCCTCGTCACACCTTCAGCATTAATCTGCAATAAACAAAATTTTACATTGCAGCTATCGATTCTTTTTCATGTTTAAAACCCTAATTGCACGATTACTGACATAAAGGGAATGCATAGATGCACAAAAAAGAAAAGACTTACAGTAACAGTACGAACAACACCTCCACTTGCACCATCACGGGCCATGGCCTAAGATGCCGCCTTTATCACCAGTTGCTTTGGTTGGGCCAAATGGTGTTTCATGGATCATACTAGCAAATTAAAAATGAAGTTTTTACTAACAATTAGTGAGCGCTGCTTAATCATCACACGGTTTCAATAATAAAATTGCGTGGGCCTAATGGGCTTTTTCTGGGGCCCAATATTCATTAAAATTAAAAACCAGGGTTCTTGCATATTGTCTTATTTATTCATAATGGGCACATTACCAAATAATAACAAAATACTGAGTTGAGATATATTGTAGAGTGTGCATGATCGATCAAGAGCATATGCATGGTATATTGCTATGGGGTAAATCAACAATTAGTTGCTGCAAGGAGACATCTTTAAATGTAATATTTCTTTTTCTTTCGTAACCCAAATGTACCATTTCTAAAGCTTCATTTGGTGTACTATTTGTCATATTGTACCATCTCTAGGATAAAATAATTTTTTTTTCTACTGTAATACAACCTTGCTTCTCAACTTGATCACATACATGTATATATCTTTTGAACTTTTTAATATAACTTCTTGACAAAACTTGTGTTAGACATTTTTGGCGACATATATTTCTCCTTTTTTTTGTATGTGTAAATCACGGTTGCTATCCACCGTCAATTCATAAATGCTAATAATTGTGACTAAGTTGCAATATAACAAGTTAGAAAGACATCATTATTACTTAAATTTAAGTTTTATATTAGTCACGTTCGGAATCTAATTAAAAATTTACTTTTTTTTTTGGTAAAAATGAGATCTAGCTCATCGATTTCTTATTAATGAAACCACAACAATGTTTACTGGTACCACTTCTCTGGTACAATACACAGTTACAACCAACATAAATCCTGATAAGCTCTCGCGTTTTTTTTTTATCACAAATGTCAAACAAATTCGTTTTTTGTTGCTGGGTGTTCTATCCGACCAAAAGACAGCCAGTGATGACAACTTGTCTAGAAATCAAACAAAAGCAAGTTTAATTTGAGCAGAGCCGTTAGAAGCTGTCCTGTCACTACTAGAAAAACACATTTACTATCGTCCATTTACCATCGGATGTCCTTCGGCACTGAAAAACACATTTACACAATGTTTACTGGTCTATGTAACCAGGGTAGCAATGTAATTACTTGGAACTTTTTACCAAACAGTGAACAGAAATCAGGTTTTAAAGAACTTTTTACCAAAAACACATTTACACAAGACCCTATTCTTTATTTTATTTGCACATCTAACTAGAAATCAGGTTTTAAGAAACTCAAACAGTGAACAGTGCTGAGATTCACTAGGCCTTCTTGATTTTTACTTTACTGTCAAGCCTTCATCTTGCAATATCTTACAAACATACCATTATAGTTTTATATATTTTCTATAGAATCCATTCTTTTACCAGTTAAGACACAGATCTAAGAAAAGACATGCATGGAGGATAGTCATGAACTGAGTCAGAAGGGAGTAATTGATGGCACATGTGTGCACAACAACCCTAACACATAGAGATTTTTGTATTCTAGTATATTTTACATGCCACTTAAGTTCATAATTCGGGTACATACAGAAAATTAGAAGTACATCTACGCAATGTTCATAATTCACACGAATCTCCATGATGAAATCAGCACGAGACTGGTAAACATCATAGAAGTAGTTGATCACAAAAGCTTTTAACAAAATCTACAAACAACAATATCATCTAAGTATGGAAAATCAAGGCCAGGGAGGCCAGCAACTTCTTGACATATTTGAAAATCTGTGGCATATTTAAATTCACCAAAAAGAAACAAATCCTGCAAGGATGTCGATGGTAGTTAGATCATAGAGCACAATGTATATTTCAATTTAAAAGTTATTAAGCCAAAAGCAGTACTTTCCAGAAAACAAAAGCAGTACTGGCACACAAAACTTATTCGACATATCAAAAGTTAAAAAATAGTCTTCTTGTCTTCTACTGAGTCCCTTCTTCTCCAGCTTCATCGAATGCTCCATCTGTCACCATGAGCTGCTCTTCAGCAAGGTACCATACTTCCATTCCTGCAGAGGAATGCTATCCACATCTCCAGGCACCCAGTTCCTAGTAGCAAGGTAGAGCTCTTCTTTTACATGTCCTGTCCAATAGTGTATAACAGAAATAATTAGAAGAATTATGTTTCTATTTGACTTAATTGATTTACCAGTAAAGCATATCTCATTTGGATTCTTCCAAACAGTCCAGGATATGTTTACATGTGTTATTATAGATGTCCACTAGTGTCAGTATACTGTTTTGCATGTGTTATCCCAAGTTTTGTATTGTTATAAAATTTTCATATTGCGTTCTTTTGTATGAAATGTATTGTTGCATTACAACATAGCAAGTTATTGCAATTCTGTTTGTTCACAATAAAGTGCGATAAGGAATAATTAGGGAATTTTTGTGCCACCCTAACTGGTATAGTTTATTTAACTACATGTAACCATTTAGTGTGCAATAAAGCTTGCTTTCTGCAAACCCAGTTTAGCACAATGAAATTCAGCATTGATTAGACAAAATTTGTATCATAGACATGGTTCTGAAAATCGGAATCGGGTAGTTGATTATTGACTCAGAATTGGAGGAATCGGTTGGAATCGGCCGAGTCAACTCGGAAACTCGGATTTTTTCAAAAAATGCTTGTTTTGTATTAAAAAGAATAAGTAAAAAATGTAATAAAATAATTAGTTCAAAAATGATGTTAAGATCACTTTTGACATTAATATAATCCGCTAATTAAATGAAATATGAACATTCAAAGCTAATCAGATAATATGTGAATAGTCGCACATAGTATAAAAATGAAAATAATAATTTATTCAAATATGCTAAAATAATTCCACTTATCCACTAGTATAATAAATTAAAATAGAAGCGTACATAAATAGTCAAAATATTCATGCAGAATTAATTACACATTACATAGATAATAAATATTACAATAATTAATAACATACATAATATATATATATATATATATATATATATATATATATATATATATATATATATACATGACATTTAAATTAGGAAAGCTGATTTTAGAGTAAACAAAAGTAGAATGGACAGATGTATAAGAATCCACTAGTTTATATTATTTTGTACGTGATTTGTTTCTGTGACCAGTAATGTGGTAGTTAGGAAAAGTATATAAAATTGACCCGTTACATTGAAAGCATTTAAACACAGCAGTTCAAAATGGACATACGTAAAGAATTAAAAGATAAATGTGATCAATTTATCTAGGCGAACATGGTCTAGCTTGAACCATACATGAAGCAGATTTAAAAGTGTTGGCCAATAATATAGTGAAACGAGTCTACGCAGATAAACCGTCTCCTTTGGCAAGCAATGCGTCTTTCTTCTCCAAAATTCGTGCGACTTTTTGTCCCAAATCGAAAACCTAGATAACCTTCGAACAAAATTCCTTCTTCAATCTTCCGATTACTTAACAGACTCGGCCTGACTCGGTCTAATTCGCCCTGACTCGGCTTGACTCGGACCAAAAATCGGATTATAACTTGGCCGAGTCAATCCGATTCAACCAAGTTTTGATGAAAAAATCGCGGGGCGAGAAACTCGGCTCGGACCCGACCGATACCGTTCTGACTCGGCCGATTTTTCAATCCATGATCATAGAAACAATTGGGAAATTATTCTTAACTTGATCAATTTCGTGTTATTTTACAATTGACCAACTACGCCTTGATGCAATAATATAGTGAAACGAGTCTACGCAGATGAACCGTCTCCTTTGGCAAGCAATGCGTCTTTCTTCTCCAAAATTCGTGCGACTTTTTGTCCCAAATCGAAAACCTAGAAAACCTTCTAACAAAATTCCTTCTTCAATCTTCCGATTACTTAACAGACTCGGCCTGACTCGGTCTGATTCGCCCTGACTCGGCTTGACTCGGACCAAAAATCGGATAACTCAGCCGAGTCAATCCGATTCAACCGAGTTTTGATGAAAAAATCGCATGGGCGCGAAAATCGGCTCGGACCAGACCGATACCGTTCTGACTCGGCCGATTTTCCAATCCATGATCATAGAAACAATTGGGAAATTATTCTTAACTTGATCAATTTCGTGTTATTTTACAATTGACCAACTACGCCCTGATGCAACCTCAATGTGCTAGCAACCCGAGGTATTTGGACAAAGATCAGTATAACCTAGTACAATTACCATATTTGCCATACCACATAATTTCATTCTATAAAAACGTAGCAGCTAAATGAAACCTCGGCACGTAGGTAGGTCCTTTGACAAAAATCAAGTACAATTTCTTGAAACCATGGGCCCACATACCTGCCACCAAACAGACATTGCCAAAGAGCTGACAGGATCTTTACGCTAGAGGAATGAAGTGAGGAGAAAGGAGAGACGACAGACGAAGCGAGGAAGGAAAGAGGCGAAGACGTAAGAAATAGAAGGGAACGTTTTGCTGCTAAAATGATTATATTACCCTTCTGATAAAACATTCCGTTAATTTTAACAGAGATTATTTAACGGTAGGAAAATATCAGAACCGTTTGATCATGAATAAATGAACGGTTCAAAATATTTGGCATCCATAGAAGCATTGCCTTATAATAGATATAACAGAGCGATGAAATAATAAAACTGTAGACTTTTATTCAGAGTAAAAAATATATTTTTTGGAATTGAAAACTTTTTAATAAAAATCAGTTATTAAGTATCAGTTATTAAATCTGATACTGCTTTAGATCTATTGCTCTAGGTCAAAAATATTGAAGACCATAAAAAAATAAAACACTTTTTTTAGCCTTTTTATGTCTCCTTTAACTTTTTTAATTGGTTAATAATTCGGAACATCAGTTCCTTAGTGAGGATTAAGACCCCCTTGTTTAGCCTCATTTTTATCTAAAATCTTGAACCATGTCTAAGTATTAAAACACTACTATCCCTAAATTAAGCCTTCTTAGCCTCTATTTATGAATTAAACGTTCTTATGACAACTTAACATAACCTCCCCAGCATAGACTAAAGTTCAATTCTACTATTCTTACGGACAAGAAGAGCAACTCCGATGGGTAGACAACGATCTTCGTGACTACACTGAGAAAGATAGACCAAGTACCCCTTTACTCCTACCATAGACAAGACCAACCAAGGTACATGGTTAGCTAGAAGAAGGGAGTGACCAGGCGCCAGATACTAACCGAAAATGAGAGGGTAAGAGTGGACGACAATCTGACAGTTGATTAGATATCTAATCAAAATTGTTCGATTCGCATCAAAATTTATCAATTGAAATCCTCTCAGGTTACCTGACTAAGGACAATATTATGATCGGACGGTTCTTTTAGCCTTATGCAAATCTCAAAACGGATCTTTACAGTCTCCATAGGCACTAAATTGAAGTTGGCCCGGCTGAGATTAATCTGGACTGTCCGTTTCAATTTGCTTGAGTCAGGTTAGTTAGAAGGATACGGATCCAAAATTCATACGCACTTAATCCAAACAAATCATGAAATTATCTGTGCGACTTAAAACTGATGACAAAATCCCATGCTTCGGACATATATCCTCCCAGGTACCTGACTCAATCAAATTGCAACAGCCGGCCCAAATTAATTCTATCTGGGCCAAACTCAATCCGGTACCTGTTGAGACTGTAGGGGGTTTGTTTTGAGATTCCTGTCATATTAAATGGACTGTTCGATCGTAATTTGCTCGAGTCAGGTAACCTGAGGTGATGTGAATTCCCCATGCTTCATTCACTTGAAAGATAAGAATGGAACAGCTCTGATCGAACCATTCGCCCATTTCAAATGAAAAACCCAAGCTGTCCCCTTATAAATCATGTGACCTTTGTCATTTTCGGAATGCATTCTCTTAATTTCTAGCACTGTGCCTGTAGCTGTAGGCCTGTGGCTGCTGCGACTCGCTGCTGTGCTTCAGCAATTTGGATCCAATGAAGTAACCCAATCTTTGGATTTTGAATCGAGACCGTCCGATTCGAATCCGGGAAAATTCATCCGCGAAGTGAGCGCACACATCCCGACAAAAAATACGAATTCTGAGACAATCTCAAGCGACGAATTCGATTCAGACAGTCTCAATCCAAAACTCAAAGATTGAGTTACTTTAGGGTATCCGGACAGTGCTTCAGCGTGTCTCCTGTTTATTAATTCCATCTCAAATTGCTTTGCGCTCTTTTCAATGCACCAATGATTTTGCTAGTATATTTTATTTTGTGAAAGGTTGAATGATATATATCTAACTACAGAATTTTTTTTTAATATGTGTAGATATTATTAAATATTATTAAATTCGGATCAAACTATTTTATATTGCTTATTAAGTGAATGTTGAAGAGTGAATGTTAAATAAGGATCAAACTATTTTATATTGCTTATTAAGTGAATGTTGTTTTGTAAAATGTTGAATATTGAATATTATTTGTTGTGTGTTGTAAATATTTCTTGAAGTATGGATGTGTAATGTATGTTTAATGGCTAGTAAATATGGATGATAGCCAATTATAAATGGAAATTAAAAAAAAATAGAAATCATAAGCGGTTCTTAAAAACAAATTGTGTAGAAAGAATAACATACACAGTTTGTATTTACCAGCCGTGTATGGTTTACACAAATCATAAACAGATCCCTTGTAGAAACCGTATATATAACCATTGTTATTATACACGGTTATTATAATCGTATATAAATCACCTATTTTAGCGTCTTTTTTTAGAGATCTGGCACGGTTCTCCAACTGTGTACAATGTATCGACCTTTTTATACACGATATGCGCTGACGCACGGTTGCCGAACCATGTGTCATTCGCTTTTTTACCCATGTATAGTTACGTTTTCTATAGTAGTGAGGCACTGAATTACTCGACTGAGATCATGTTATATTTATTTGAAATTCGGTGCGACACATAAGAATACGAACTCGTTTTCCTCAGTGAAAAGCAGCAGATCCGGTTTGCTATTTCTACCCATAAATATGAACGGAGAGCAAGCTGCCACCAATACAACCCTTTGCAATAATGTCGAACTACCTGATTAACCTCCTCTTGTATCATTGTTGACTCTAGGTCTTCTTGATACTAAGTCTAGTACAGACATTAATTGACGTCCCCATAATGGTGGCTAACAAGGACAAATGTTATAACTTTATAATAAAATCGCACATGCTATGTTTTGGCTGACAAGGACGAATATTACATTTAGGCCCATGTATTATTTATTGATTGCAATAACATATTAGTAGAAGGAGGAGGGATCCACTTACAACAAATTTGAGTTACAACAAAGTTACAACATTCATTTTTTTCATTTTCAAAGTCCAAATCGTCGATCCAAACCGTTCAACATGATCTCCACAATAAAATGTACTTGAAGATCAAATTTTACATTTTTTTGAATTTTTTTACTATTTATTAAGTATTTTACAAAAAATAGCCATACTTAGACCATTCAATTTTGTACCCATCTTAATAAATAGTAAAAAAATTCAAAAAAATATAAAATTTGATCTGCAAGTACATTTTATTTAGATAATCATGTTGAACGGTTTGGATCGACGATTTGGACTTTGCAAATGAAAAAAATGAATGTTGTAACTTTGTTGTAACTCAAATTTGTTGTAAGTGGATCCCTCCTCTAGTAGAAGATAGATCATATATATATATGTTAACGAGTGAGTCTATGGTACTATGCATATCACGGGTTGGTCTGTAATATGAATTAATATTTTTGTTTTCAAAATTCTAACGGTCGATCTGAACCGTTCAACATGATTCCCATATGAAAATGCACTTGTTTTTCTAAAAAAAATATTATTTTTTAAGATAGGTAGAAAATCACTTGATCTGAAAATGCTAGAACATCCAAAACAGTGATTTTCTACCTATCTTAAAAAATAGTAAAAAAATTCTAAAAATATAAAATTTGGTCTGCAAGTACATATTCATATGAAAATCATGTTGAACTGTTCGGATCGACTGATAGGATTTTGAAAATGAAAATATTGATCCGTATTACGGATCAAATCGTAATATGCATAGTACCATAGACTCACTCTATGTCAACTGTATGCAGATTTTGGAGTGTGTGTGTGTGTGTGTGTGTATATATATATATATAGGACAGTGCTACGGTGCTACGGTGCTACGCGTAGCATAGAGGCCTCCGTGCTACTGCTCAATTTTTGAGTTTTCAAAATCCTAACGGTCGATCCGAACCGTTCAACATGATCTCCAAATGAATATGTAAAAAAATACTAATTTGCAAACCAAATTTTACATTTTTTAGAAATTTATTACTATTTATTAAGCCACTTTGAAAAAACACTAATTTGTACACAACAGTAAACTTTTCTGGACCATTGGATCAGCGATTTTCAAAGTGGCTTAATAAATAGTAAAAAAATTCTGGAACAAAATAAGTCTAATATTAGATATAATTCTAGGTTTTATTGATATATTTTTGTGACGAATTAGTTTTGAGAGGCAAAAATACAATTAATATCCAATTTTGCATATAAGCTCGCATTTTTTTTATTGGTTGCAATAAATCATTCGTATAGGATAGCGGAAATATTTAAGGTGTCTTTTAAACCTTAATATACATATCAAGTTGGATTTAAATTATTTTCTAAATATTCATCTCATCTATAGAAGCAGAATGAGTTCAACATTGACTAAATTTTGAGATCATGTGCATAGTTTATTTGTATTGTTTTTATTTTTACACCAGATCATTATACAATAATTTTACAAAAGAAATAATTATATTTTAAAAATTATTGTAGATGTGGAATTCTGAAAATAGCAAGTAAAAGTTAGATATAGGAATTCTAAAATATTATATGTATGCACAATTTCTTAACTATTTAACACAAGCAAAAAATTTACGCATAACATTGGTTGGCTGACTAATATATATTTTGTTTTGAGAAGAATTGAATGATATATATCTAACTATAGGATTTATTTTTAATATGTCTAGTTTATTCTAACATTTAAAAAAAATTGTGAACTTGTTCATGGTCCTGCATATAAACTTCGTAAACATTATTAAACTAGATCAAACTATTTTATATTGCTTATTAATTGATCTAAATTAAAAGTTGTTCGCATGTAAAAATATAATTCTTTTAATTTTTTTAGATTACAGATATTGTTTCAATATATGAAGGCATGCATCAAAATATTTTCTAAGATTTGTGTGTTCTGAAATTTCAACATATTATGAAATTTACTTGAATTAATTAAGATTGTTTTATTGAAATTTTTTTGGAAGCAAATCCCATGAACAAATTCTAGTTTAATTTAAACAAAAATACTAAATTTTGTATAGAATGATTCTATAAAATAATTTATGTTTTCTTAACTAAATTTTGTTCTCATTTTTCTTCCTGAATGTCCGCAAATTACTAAAAACAGAAAAATCTTTATAAAGTCTCATTTTGGAAATATTAATTAGTGAGATAACAAGTTATAATTTTTCTGACTTGCCTACAAGTTTGATTTCTTAATGAGATGCTTAATGAGCACGAGTCAACTCGAGCATTTAACGAACTGAGCACGAACACAGCTGTCAACTCGGCATTGTCTTCTCAACCCGTATCGACTCGCTTATTAAACTAATGAACCGAGCACGAGCATACCCCAACTCACTCGAAAATTGTCCCTTCGCAATAATGAGAATAATCACCCCTACTTCTAGCTAGGGGTGTTCATTGGGTTCGGTTTAGTCAGTTTTGAACCAAACCGAATTAGTTTGGACCAAACAGTTAGGTTTTTTCGGTTTAATGCTTTGGTTCGGTTTGCTTTTTAAAACCGAATTATAATTTCGGTTCGGTTCGGTTTGGGAATTTTCAAAACCGAAATAACCGAACCGACTGAACTTTTATATATTATGAATTTGGTTCGGACTGCCCCGGTTTATTTCTTATTACCCTGATTGATTTCTTAATCAATTGCTTTAAATACTTCGGTTTATTTCTTAATATCCCGATTTATTTCTTAATATCCCGGTTTATTTCTTAATATACTTCAGTTTACTATAAATCAATTGCTTTAAATAAAAAAATTAATATATTTTGGTTTGAACCGATAAACCGAACAAACTGATATAAAACTTTGGTTCTGTTCAGTTCGGTTGCAATGCTAAATCAGTTAGGTTTGGTTCTATTTTAGAAACCGAATTATAACTTTAGTTTACCCTAATTTGGTTCGGTATGAACACCCCTACTTCTACCCATAAACATAAACATGTACGAAGAGCAAGCTGACACCAAACGACCCTCTTTTAGAGAAAAATAGTCCTGATTTTCCGATTCTAACCATTCAAAATCACTAAGATTTATGCATGAAAAAGTTTCTTTATTGATACATGAATAGAAAGTTTTGAATGATTGTAATCGGAAAAGCCGGATCTCCTTTTGTATCGAGTTGTTGACTCTAGGTCTTCTTGATACTGTAGGGGTCTGTTTTGAGATTCGTGCCATGTTAAATAAACCGTCCGATCATAATTTGCTTAAGTCAGGTAACTGAGGTGATGTGAATTCCCCATGCTTCATTCACTCGAAAGATAAGAATGGAACAGCTCTGATCGAACCATATATGCGCCCATTTCAAATGAAAAACCCAAGCTGTCCCCTTATAAATCATGTGACCTTTGTCTTTTTCGGAATGCATTCTCTTAATTTCTAGCACTGTGCCTGTAGCTGTAGGCCTGTGGCTGCTGCGACTCGCTGCTGTGCTTCAGCGTGTCTCCTGTTTATTAATTCCATCTCAAATTGCTTTCCGCTCTTTTCAATGCACCAATGGTTTTGCAAGTATATTTTATTTTGTGAAAAGTTGAATGATATATATCTAACTATAAGATTTTTTTTAACATATGTAAATTATTCTAACATTTAAAAATAAATAGGAACTTTTTGCTGGTCCTGCATATAAACTTTGTAAATATCATTAAATTAGGGTCAAAAATTTTATATTGCTTATTAAGTGAATGTTGAAATGTTAAATATTGAATATTGTTGTATGTTGTAAATATTTCTTGAATTATGAATGTATAATGTATGTTTAATGGCTAGCAAATATGGGTGATAGCCAATTATAAATGAAAATAAAAAATAATAGATATCATACACGGTTCTTAAAAACAAACCGTGTACAAATAGTAACATACACGGTTTGTATTTACCAGCCGTGTATGGTTTACACAAATCATATAAGGATACCTTGTAGAAACTGTGTATATAGCCCTTGTTATTATACACGGTTATTATGACCGTGTATAAATCACCTATTTCAGTGTCTTCTTTTTAGAGATCTCACACGGTTCCCCAACCGTATACAATGTATTGACCTTTTTATACATGATGCGGGTGAATACGGTTGCCAAACCATGTGTCATTAGCTTTTTTTTAACTGTATATAGTCACGTTTTCTATAGTGAGGCACTGAATTTCAATCATTCGGCTGAGATCCTGTTGTATTTATTTGAAATTCGGTGCGGCACCGAAGGTCACAAACCCGTTTTTCTCTTAGAAAAGCAGCGGATCCGATTTGTCATTTCTACGCATAAACACGTACGGAGAGCAAGCTGACACCAAAAATAATTGTCCCTTTGCAATAATGTCGAACTAGCTACCCTCCTCTTGTACCGAGTGTTGACTCTAGGTCTTCTTGATACTAAGTCTAGTACAGACATTAATTGACGTTCCTATAATAGTGGCTAACAAGGACAAATGTTTTAACTTCATAATAAAAGCGCACATGCTATGTCTTGGCTGACAAGAACAATATTACAGATAGGCCCATCTATTACTTATTGATTGCAATAACATATTGCTAGAAGATAGATCATATATATATGTTAACGAGTGAGTCTATGGCAAGGTTGTAAAATGCGGTTTCCATGCGGTATGCGGAAGGCCACCGCATACCGCATATACGGTATGCGACCGCATACGCAAATTTTCATGCGGACTTATATATGCGCGTTTTAAAATGAGAATTGATATATATATAAACAAGTATGCGGTAATATGGGGTGATATGCGGTGATATGCGGTGATATGCGGTGATATGCGGTAATATGCGGTATGCGGTAATATGCAGTAATATGTGGTAATATGCGGTATGCGGTAATATGCGGTAATATGCAGTCGAATATGCGGTAAAAATATGCGGCCAAATATGCGGTAGAAATATGCGGCCGAATATGCGGTCGAATATGCGGCCGCATATGCGGAACCGCATATTGGGACCGCATATTGATTTTTCATGCAGTTGCCAACCGCATACGCATATGCGGCCGCATGGACCGCATTTTACAACACTGGTCTATGGTACTATGCATCTCACATGTTGGTCTGTAAATAATTTCTAGCACTGATCTTATATATATTATGAATTTGGTCCGGACCGTGCCGGTTTATTTCTTAATCAATTGCTTTAAATACTTCGGTTTATTTCTTAATATCCCGATTTATTTCTCAATATCCCGATTTATTTCTTAATATACTTCGGTTTACTATAAATCAATTGCTTTAAATAAAAAAATTAATATATTTTGGTTTGAACAGAACAAACCGAAATAAAACTTTGGTTTTGTTCAGTTCGGTTGCAATGCTAAATTGGTTTGGTTCGGTTCTATTTTAGAAACCGAATTATAACTTTAGTTTGCCTAATTCGGTTCGGTATGAACACCCCTACTTCTACCCATAAACATAAACATGTACGGAGAGCAAGCTGACACCAAACGACCCTCCTTTTGTAAGAATGGACTCTGCTGCTTTTTTTAGAGAAAAATAGAATCCTGCGTTTTTTAGAGAAAAACAGAATCTTGCTTTTCCGATTCCAACTATTCAAAATCATTAAAATTTGTGCATTAAAAAGTTTTTTTCTTGAAATACCTGAATAGAAAATTTTGAATGATTGCAATAGGAAAAGCCGGATCTTGCAGAGTCGGATCTCCTTTTGTATCGAGTTGTTGACTCTAGGTCTTCTTGATACTGTAGGGGTCTGTTTTGAGATTCGTGCCATGTTAAATAAACCGTCCGATCATAATTTGCTTAAGTCAGGTAACTGAGGTGATGACACTTGACAGCCACTGTCAAGTTTTTCAATAAAAAGGTAACTGAGGTGATGTGAATTCCCCACGCTTCATTCACTCGAAAGATAAGAATGGAACAGCTCTGATCGAACCATGTGACCTTTGTCTTTTTCGGAATGCATTCTCTTAATTTCTAGCTCTGTGCCTGTAGCTGTAGGCCTGTGGCTGCTGCGACTCGCTGCTGTGCTTCAGCGTGTGTCCAGTTTATTAATTCCATCTCAAATTGCTTTGCGCTATTTTCAATGCACCAATGGTTTTGCTAGTATATTTTATTTTGTGAAAGGCTGAATGATATATATCTAACCTATGTTACTCGGATACTTGGGAACAGGCTCTGTATCTATATCGGACACGTATCGGATACTGATACGTGCCCGATACCGCATGTATACGTATCCGATATGCCAGCTGGTGTATCGGCTTACGTGGCGTATCCTTACTTGAGGGATACGGTCAGCGATACGGCTTTTGAAGGTCATGGATACGGACAAGACACGCTCGGGATACGTTGTCTAGGTTTTCATTTCCAATTTGGTCACTTCTGTCCGGGATTGAAATATATGCGCTTCAAATTAATATCAACATCGATTGTGGGACTTAATGAATTACGTGCTCCGGAATGATTTTTTGCTGGATCTTAGCTGGACCTTATTCATTATTTATTATAATACTTCCGCTTTTACTATTTCATCAGCATCAAATGCTTTATTTTTCTTTCACTCTTCTCCATTCGGAACTTCTCCATTTTACCTTTTTAATCTGATTTGTTTTTTATTTTAATCATGTTTCTTCTTTACCGGTATTCTAAATACCATAATAAAAATAATATATATAATAAGCGTATCGTATCCTAAATTTTTGAAAATTACCGTATCGCCGTATCTATATCATATCCGATAGGATACCCGTACCCGTATCCATGCAACATAGTATCTAACTATAGAATTTTTTTTAATATGTGTAGATATTATTAAATATTATTAAATTAGGATCAAATTATTTTATATTGCTTATTAAGTGAATATTGAAAAGTGAATGTTAAATAAGGATCAAACTATTTTTTGCTTATTAAGTGAATGTTGAATATTGAATATTATTTGTTGTATGTTGTAAATTTTTCTTGAATTATGGATGTGTAATGTATGTTTAATGGTTAGCCAATATGGATGATAGCCAATTATAAATGGAAATTAAAAAAAGAAATAGAAATCATGAACGGTTCTTAAAAACAAATCGTGTACAAAATGTAACATACACAGTTTGTATTTACCAGCTGTGTATGGTTTACACAAATCATACACGGATCCCTTGTAGAAACTGTGTATATAGCCCTTGTTATGATACACGGTTATTATGACCGTGTATAAATCACCTATTTTAGCGTCTTCTTTTTAGAGATCTCACATGGTTCTCCAACCGTGTACAATGTATTGACCTTTTTATACACGGTTGCCAAATCATGTGTCATTAGCTTTTTTTTAACTGTGTATAGTCGCGTTTTCTATAATGAGGCACTGAATGTCAATCATTTGGCTGAGATCGTGTTATATTTATTTGAAATTCGGTGCGGCACCGAAGTCTACGAACCCGTTTTTCTCTTAGAAAAGCAGCGGATCCGATTTGTTTTTTCTACCCGTGAACTCGTACGGAGAGCAAGCTGACACCAATAATTGTCCCTTTGCAATAATGGTCTTCTTGATACTATGTCTAGTACAAAACCAGTCCCTATTATCATTGTTTGACGAACCGTTTCTATAATGGTGGCTAACAAGGACATATGTCTTAACTTCATAATAAAAGCGCACATGCTATGTCTTGGCTGACAAGGACAAATATTACATATAGGCCCATCTATTATTTATTGATTGCAATAACATATTAGTAGAAGATAGATCATATATATATGTTAACTGTATTCAGATTTCGTAGTATATATATATGTTAATTCTAGGTTTTATTGATATCTTTTTGTGATATGAATTAGTTTTGAAACGCAAAAATACAATTAATATCAAATTTTTGCATATAAGCTCGCGTTTTTTTTACTGGTGGCAGTAAAATCATTCGTATAGGATAGCGAAAATATTTAAGGCGTCTTCAAACCTTACTATACTTATCAAGTTGGATTTAAATTATTTTCTAAATATTCATCTCATCTTTACAAGCAAAATGAGTCTAACATTGACTAAATTTTGAGATCATGTGCAAAAGAAATAATTGTATTTCAAAAATTATTGTAGATATGGGATTCTGAAAATAGCATCTAAAAGTTAGATATAGGAATTCTAAAATATTATTTGCATGCACAATTTCTTTCAATTCATAATTATGAAATACAAACTATTTAACACAACCAAAATGTACGCATAACTTTGGTTGGCTGACTTATATATTTTGTTTTGAGAAGAATTGAATGATATATATCTAACTATAGGATTCATTTTTAATATATAAACTTCGTAAACATTATTAAATTAGATCAAACTATTTTATATTGCTTATTAATTGATCTAAAAGTTGTTCGCATGTAAAAATATAATTCTTTTAATTTTTTTAGATTACAGATATTGTTTTTTTAAATCAACGATAAAATTTCAATATATGAAGGCGTGCATCAAAATATTTTCTAAGATTTGTGTGTTCTGAAATTTCAACATATTATGAAATTTACTTGAATTAATTAAGATTGTTTTATAGAAATTTTTTTGGAAGCAAATCCCATGAACAAATTCTAGTTTTATATAGTTTAATTTAAACAAAAATACTAATATTTTGGATAGAATGATTCTATAATCAGTATAGTATAAAGGAAGCAAAATATACGATGAAAAAAACATATATAGCTCCAAAATCACATTCTAGCTCCAAAAACGAGTGAAGCAAAATTTGTTTATGAATAATTGAATGTTTTTGTGGACTCTATTGAAAACTGGCTCCTCTGTTTTGTAGGGCTCTGTTATAAATTAGCTTTTTTATTTTCTTATGCATGAATATTGTTATGTATGCACAATAATTAGAAGAGAGCTGGTGAAGGTCATGTCGTTCTTTAACCAACGTTAACGTCAGCTTAGTTGGGAGTTAGGTATGCACTTATGGAGGAGCCATTAAATGCACCTCAATCAACACACAACTCTACTAATTAATTAATCTTAATTAACAATGCATCAAGCTGTCGGCCAATTGAGACCTTAATTTATATAAGTTCCTGCGAGCTTCTTTCTGGTATACTGCACAACAACACTAATACTGTGCTGATACCACCCAAATCATATATCCACTCACAAATTTCTTTCATACAACTGAGAAGCTGGATGGCTGAGACTATTGTAAATTTGGTGCTCGGCAAGCTGGCTGAAGTTCTATCCAATGAGGTTTTACACTTATACAGTGTCAATGAGCAAGTTGAGAAAGTCAGCCGTGAACTCCAATGGATTCAGGTTTTTCTCAAAGATGCTGACAGAAAGAAAACAAAAGATGAGGGACAAAAACATTGGGTAAAGGAGGTCCGAGATGTGGCTCACTCTATAGAAGATGTCATAGACACCTTTCTCACGGATATCCCTCAAAAACCACAAAAGTCGGGCAAGAGGGAGGCCATAAAAAACATGTTTAGAAAAACCAAAAAACTCCCAGCTGTACACAACCTTGTAAATGAGATAAACCAAATCCTAGAAAAAATGAAAGAGATCGAAGAGAGCAGAGTCAGATATGGCATAAATAATTTGGGTGAGGGCAGTACTGGAGATATCAAACTACCCGTCAGGCCAACGGTACTACCTGATATTGATCCCGATATTATTGGCTTCAAGGCAGACCAAGACCGCGTTGTCAAGGAGTTGCTTGATGAGACCACTACAAGACGTTCGGTGGTCTCAATTTGCGGGACCGGTGGACTCGGAAAGACTACCCTTGCACGAAAAGTATATAATTGGTATGCGTTTTTTTATTTTCTAAATTGTGTCATTTACTATCAATTTGATTCAAATTCACCTTTCTCCCAGTTTTAAATTTTTTCACTAATTTTGTTTATAAAAATTACACACTTTAGTTAAGATAATTAAATTGGAAAACATGGTTAATATATTTTCTTAATGTAAAACTTGTATTTTATGAGAAAAAGGTCAGCTTAATTTGGTCATTATATATCTCGAGTCCTCAATGTATGATGAATTTAAATAAAAAAAGTGCTCTATTAAATTTAAGTTATAGATATATGTTTCACCACAAGAAGAGTATATTGCTGTTGTACTTTATAGGTAGAACAATGAATATATGTCTTAGACATGAACTAATTTTATAATTCTAGCTAGAATGAGATAATGCCATACGAGGCTCATAAACTTTTGACTTGTAACAACTTGGCTCCTTAATTTTCAATTTGGTACTTAATGCTTGATTTTAAATAATAAAATGACCATAATATCATTGATAAATTTATCCTTTTTGAAAGACATTTTGTCAGTTGTAGTACACTATTTTAAATAATTAATACTAAAATAATAATAATTTCTTATTTTATAATGTTTGCTACTTTTCATGTACAACAAAATTTTTTATCAATTTAATTTATAATTTTTATGAAACTATATTTTTCCGTAAAAATAAAATAAAACATACAAAAAATCAAAAATCAAAATGAAATAGTCAAAATCTCACGTATTATGAAAGAAGTTATACATCATTCTGCAAATTAAAAATCCATAAATAATAAATATTTAAATATTATAATATATAAACAACCAAGAGTATTGTCGGCCAAGGGTCATTTCATACTTGAAATTGTGCTCAAGCTTGTAATTATTTTCTCAACTTCATTTGTACTGTTACCATTACGTAAGGAATTAATGTCCATAGTTGGTAGAAGTACATTAGTTAGGCATTGATCAGGCAAAAATTATTTGTTCATATATCCTGATAATATATATAATATTCTTTCGTCGGCTAGGCCCCTGCCTTGGATTAATTAGAAATGCAAGTGTTGTTCATTGTATTATTATTTCTTAAGTGTATGTTAAGATAATATAATTTTGAGGTTTGCGTAAAAAGAGTCTAACATTAATATATTTGCCAATCCACTTTTATATATTATATTGAGTTTTGCTAAATTGATTTTAATTGTGTACATGCTTATACGTGCAAATGATTTGAATTCACACTTTTGCATGGGTTTATTGACATTGCGCAAGGCTCAACAAGATCAACGCCTAGATTTGGGAAGGTCAAGTATTTCTGTAGTCCCGTCAATAGATTTTGCAATGTCGTGTTAAAAACAAAAGAAAATAGAAGAGAAAACTAGAAAACCCTTTTGACCCCTGTTGCACACGCAACTATATATACATAGATGTCCCCAGACTAATGGCCCAACCCTAAGTAGATCATAATTTTCAATGTACCCACTTTTCCGTATTCACTCATAAGTTTTTATGAAGTCCATCTTCGCATTTTGGTTATACTAATGTCTAATATAATATTTATTTTCGCAGTAATGATGTCAAAGGACTGTTTGGAATTTGCATATGGGTAGCTATTTCTGAAAAGTTCGAAGTAATTGATATTTCGAGGAAGATAGCGCGAGAACTTAAGCTTGAGCAACCACCAAATGAAACACAAGCGAATGTGATTCTTACAGAGATTCACAAGTCTCTTAGAGGCAAAAAGTACCTCATAGTCCTAGACGATGTTTGGACAAGCGATCTATGGACTCAAATTGGAGTAGCATTTCCAGATGAAAATAACGGGAGTAGAGTACTTATAACCACTAGGTTCGCGGATGTTCCTAAGGGCATGGATCCCATCAGTGAACCATACATGCTCCAGTGCTTAACTGAGGAGTTAAGCCGAGAGCTTTTGTTAAAAATAGTTTTTCCTAATCTGGATCCAAATAAAAGTTCTTTTGATGATCTTTCTGATATCCTAGGTCAATTTGTCCAAAAATGTGGTGGGCTGCCTCTCGCATTGGTGGTTTTAGGTGGTCTATTATCAAAGAAGCCACGCAACCATGCTGTTTGGAGTAACGTGTTCCGGACAATGAGTTGGCATGTTGAAGGAAAAAATTGTAGCGAGATCATAAGCACCAGCTATGAGGACCTGCCATTTGCTCTCAAGTCGTGTTTTATGTACTTTGCCGCATTTCCCGAAGACTATTATATTAATGCCCCATCATTACTTCGAATGTGGATTGCAGAGGGCTTCATACCACAAGAAGATAATAGAACATTGGAAGAAACTGCCGAGAGCTTTTTAGAGGATCTGGTACAAAGGTATTACATCTTCATTTAATGATTTACACGTGTTGATGTAGCGTGCTGGTTTTAATTGAGTAGTCTTTAAACTTAATTTTTTAATTGAAAAACAACAATAGAAAGGTAAATTGCAGGCCCAAGCACCGACATTTTTATTATGTTAAATGTTAATTCTCAGAATTATATTTTGGAAAATATAATAAGTAATAACAAACATTGATATTTTAGAAGCATGGGGATGCGAATTCCGTGATGACACTATGTTTGCCGAAATTTTTATTAATATCCAAAATAATTAAACAATTTTACAATCTACACCCTGACGCCGAAGAAAAAATGCCTAAACAGGAGAAAAAAGAAAAATTCAAATATATCTTTGTGTATTATTGGAAAAAAATAAAAATATTTTGAATCTGAATTATTGATCTCGGTATTTTATGTATTTATCTAGAAGGATCACAATATTTTATGTATTTATCTAGAAGGGACTTTTGAACCGGGATCAATAACTCAAATTGAAAGCATTTTTATTTTTTTCCAATAACACACAAAGAAATATTTTAATTTTTCTTATAGCCGTGAAACATCCGACCTGAAAAATATTGATCCGGGTTATTTGTCGCAGTCTTTCTAATAAATCAAATTATATAGTATTCCATGTATTTTCAAAGAAATATATAAAATATTTCTAGTATTTCAATACAAAAAATAAATAAATTATAACATATTCTGTTTTTTTTTTAAACATAGAACCAGGAATATAATTTCCGGTTTTGGAATTCCAAAACCAAAACCTGAAATTTAATTCCCGGTTCTAGAATTTGAAAACTGGAAAAATAAATTTCTGGTTTTACGGCCAGAAACCGGGAATTTAATCTCCGGTTTCGACAGATTTCGAAATTCCTCTGCCTGAGGTGTAGATTTTGAAATTATTTATTAATTTTGGATATTAATAAAAATTTCAGCTCTGTTTGAGCTGACCATTCGACAAAAAATAAAGAAAAATTAAATAGGTAGCAGCGGATTTGGAGAATTTTTTCTGTAGAAAATATTGGAAAAAAATAGTATCTTAATTTTTTCATGCATAGAAGAATCAGTGATAAAATTATACAGATCCTGCTATGCATGAAAAAATCAAAGTACTTTTTCTTTTTTTCTATTTCTTTATTTCAATAAAACCAGCTTATGTATACAACATTAAACTAGCACGTTACATCAACATAAAATGATATACACAGCTTATGTATACAACATTAAACTAAATTGTTTTAATACTAACTATTTTCTTTATGATATCTGTAATCATTGTACTTAATTTTTTTTTCTCATTTTATGCTAGGAGCATGGTTCAAGTAGATAGTAGATTCATGATGGTTCCATCGCAACTCTACGCATACACGATCTACTACGAGATCTTGCTCTCCAAAAAGCCAAGGAGGAAAACTTTCTCCTGGTGTATTCAAATCCAAATGATAAATTGAGTTTGAGCAAGGCACGCCGTGTGGCAATTCACAATCCAGATTGTGATCAACTTAGAATGAGCCGAAACCTCCACACTCTTTTGTGCTATTATGACGGGAGCATTCCGAATTGTTCTAAGCAAAGACTGCTCAATGTGGTAAGCACTGGTGATCAATTGGGGAACACAATAGAGTTGGGGATGTTTTTGGAATTGACTCAGTTAAGATATCTGAGTCTTAGAGGGAGGCTAAGTGACAACCGTGATCAAGAATTCTTTGAGAAAGTGATAGGCAGAATGAAATTTCTGCAGACCCTTGAAGTCTGGTTGTTAAGAACAATTGATGGCCGCTACTTTGAGTTTCCTAAGAGTGCATGGAATATCAAGACACTGAGGCATGTCTCTGATATAGATACTATAGAACTCCCAGCATCAGCAAAATTACCAAATTTGCAAACTATTGGTGGTTGGGTGAGGGCCACACAATCATGGGAGATAGAGTTACCTCATACACCCAATTTACGTTCATTAGAATTAGAGGCCAAATCATCTACATCGAAGGCAGCTGTCACTTTTCTGTCCACATTAGAACACCTAACTAATCTCTGTATAGTGCATGATGATAGCGTACTGGACACACTTGACATGAGAGGTTTCCCATTTTATAACCATTTACAATCTCTCACACTTGTTTACGATAGCCCCACTAAATTGACCCAGCTGCTTCATGAGGATATGCTCCCCTGTCACCTCATTTATCTCAAAATTAGGGGTTACAAGTTCCAGCAGGATATAATGCCAGTATTGGAGAAGCTACGCTGCCTTAAGATTCTCTACCTTTTTCAAGCATTCGAAAGTCAAAAAACCACCTGCTCCTCCGGAAGCTTTAGCCAGTTAGAAGTTTTGAATCTTTATCGCTTATCAATGGAGGAATGGGAGATAGAGGAGGGTGCAATGCCCATTCTTAAAGAACTCGAGATTCCGAGATGTGGTGAATTGGGTGTGCCTCAAGGGTTACAATACCTTACCAACCTTCAAAAATTGGAGTGGGGAGACGTGGGTGATTCCAATGCTGACTTGGTCCGCAATTTATGCCAACATGTCCCTTCAATTTATTTCAATTGGTAGAATCACGGACTCCTGAAGTGAATATTTTAGTCTTCCTATTTAGTATTTGTCATTGTCTTCTCTTATTTTTCTTTTGTTGTATGTGTGCTTTGAATAATTAATTTACTGTCATGTATTTGTTGAAATTGAATCTGAAATCTCGATTGCATATTTTTATTCCCCTTTTCTCGGTCCTTTCTCCTTCTTTTACTGGACCAACAAAATCCGCTAAAATAATATTGGAGAACCTTTCAAGGTATCTAATTGTAGTCTTGGTCAAACAAGTATTTCTTAATTATCTTTAAAAAGTTGCTCGGATATGGTTTATCTGGAATTGTGCCTATTATATTATGAATTACTTTTTATATTTTTGTTATTAATTATATCATTTTCAGAATGAAATTGAGAAGACAAATAAGATTTTTAAAATCTCAAGGAAATAACAAGAATAAACATAAAATCCACTTCTCATTTTGCCTTTCGTACTATATTTTGAACTAGGATTATTTTTAGAATTTCGTTGTAAAAATCAAACTATGTATTGGAGAAAAAAATTAATTTTAAATCGAATGAAATACAACAGCTAAAAATGCAACTTTAAAAATATATCGAAAATTTTATAGATGATTACTTAATAAAATAATATTATTTTGGACATTAAATTTGGTATACCCCTACTGGCCTACACATTGTGAATAATTCTTATTAAAATTATATATAATTTTTATTAAAATTATATATAATTTTCAGTCATATTGTTAAATTTGATAATAATAAATGATTGATTAAAACATCGAAATTATTTGATTACCTGACATAATTTAGAGGTATTGAAACTCAATTACTTTTATGGAGTATCAATTTTGATGCATATAAATAAAGATGAACTTAAATTTGTTTATATACAGGGAGGTCCTATCAGAATAATCAGAATATTTAAATGTAAATACCAATAGCAAATTTCAAATTTTGGATTCAAAACAATAAGAACTTGAGCGTCATGTACCTTCTATTTTTTAAGGGCAAGGTACTATTTTATTTCTTTACAAGTATAACATGAGAGTGTTACAAACTTTAAATTTGTTGGGACCCAAATGAGTTATTTTTGCAAGAGGGATTTATCTGTTACTATGCATGCATATTGGTTCATACTATAGATTCATATTTTTATTTCTAAAGTTCAAACAATTGATCTAAACCGTTTAACATGATTTCAATATGAAAATATATTTGTTCAACTTTTAAATTTTTTAGAATTTTTTACTATTTTTTTAGATAGGTAAAATATCACTTGATCTAAAGATTAGAGATCATTCAAAAGTAGTGATTTTCTATTCATCTAAAAAATAAAAAATTCTAAAAAATGTAAAATATATATTAGTCTTCAAGTAATTTTTTAACATGTTTAACAATTCAAATTGAATATTTAAATTTTAAAAGCAGAGATATCAATTCATAGTGCGGACTAATCCATGCTATGTACAGCACCACAGGCCCACAGCCTTACTCGGAATCCATATCTTATGCCGAAATTTTTATTTTTAACATTTTAATAAAATTCATTAATAAATTAACCATCGTTTTTGGTCAATTCCAAATTTAACACGGCCGCAGAATGCCGGAGCGGACCCATATGGGGGAGGCCGCAGAATGCCGGAGCGGACCCCCATATGGGGCCGCAGAACCATTCTGCGGACCCCCTTTTTTTTTTTTTTCTTTTCTGTTGTATACCGAGGCATCCTTTACTCTTACCGCCCAAAATAAATTTTTTTTTCCTACATTTGACTCATAGGGATGCGTGCAGTTGAGGTGTGAAACTGGATTCAAAAAAAAAAAACAAACAAGGGTCCGCAGAACAGGGAAGCGGACCCATTTGAGGGTCCGCAGCGGTATTCTGCGGCCCCGCTCAAATGGGTCCGCAGAATACCGGTGCGGCCGTGTTAAAATTAGAATTGACCAAAAACGATGGTTATTTTATTAATTTATTTTATTAAAATGTTAAAAATAAAAATTTCGGTATCTTATGAGAACAAAATATATCTGTTTAGATCCTTAATTACCGTTCGATCTTTAATATCAGTGCGGATTCTGATCTAACGGTCCAGACTTCATGCTCCATTGGTCTAGAAAGTGCCACGTATCACACCATTTTGTGCACACGTGGCACCACTCTCAGCTCTTCCCTCCTTTTCCAACAATTAATGACAACTTAATTTCTCTCTCTTCCTTCAAAAATTTCTAAGGATGAACGGCAATGGCGCCACGCCTGTCCCTTCTCTCTCTCTTTCAAAATCTCTCTTTCTAAAGACCAAATTCCAGTTCCAATTCAAGCCCTGCCTAAGTCTAACCATGAGTAGTCTACCCAGTATTTCTTCCCGGAAATACTACATGGTACCCGGAATTACCCCCGAAGAGGTCTCAATTGCATCAGAGGAGGTGTTTAAGCAGTATGAGAACCTCAATTTGAAGAGAAATGGTAATGGGGTGGTGATAGAATGGTTCAGAAATGATCTACGTGTACTTGATAATGAGGCACTGATCACAGGTTGGGCTGCATCGGAATTCGTGCTGCCAGTATATTGTGTGGACCCGCGATTGTTCGGTACGACGCATTATTTTGGATTCACAAAAACTGGAGGTATCCTGTTATTACGGCTTATGGATTTAATTATGATTATTTAGTTGATTTGAGTTGCTATAATATGAGTCAAGTTAATGCTCATATTTGGGTAAAGATTTTAACAGAGCAGTTTTAGCTTCAGGCAGCGCACAGACTATAGAATCAAAACAGAGGTGCATATGGTTTGTGCGCTGCATGAAGCAAAAAACTGCTCTGTTAAAACAATTATGTTAAACTGCTCTGTTAAAATAATTCAATTATGATAATGTAATTGAATTATTGAATACATTTTTTGACATAAATATATACAATTAAATATGTTTCTGTAATTGTTTTTATTATGAACGAGAAGAATTTGAGTACTTTCTTGTTTATTTGTGCAAGTTTATAATAGAATAGTGTATTATATTTACAATGTGGGCCCCACACAGTAGACACCAGATAAAAATTTGGCCGAAATTTTTTATTCATACCTGTCTTAAATTAATTTGCTCAAATTGCAAGAAATTGTAAAAGAAAAATTGCAAATATAATAATTAATCACACAGCACCTGTGAAGCAATTTCTCTCCATGAACTCTCCTCTAACCCTAGTTTTCCCATTATTATCTGTGACCACATTTGCATTATATAATATGACCATCATGAAAACATAGCACAAGAACACCAAAACGGGACCCACAATCCCTCCTAATTTTACATTTTTTTGAATATTTTTACTATTTTTTTAGATAGGTAGAAAATCACTTGTTCTGAAAATTCTGGAACATCCAAAAACAGTGATTTTCTACCTATCTAAAAAAATAGTAAAAAAAATCGAAAAAAATGTAAATTTGGTTTGCAAGTACATATTCATTTTATAATCATGTTAAACGGTTTGGATCGACCGTTAGGATTTTGAAAACTCAAATATTGAGCCGTAGCACGGACCAATCCGTGCTATGCATAGTACCATAGCCTCACTCTATGTTATATATATTGTAAGAATAAATTAGATTTTTTTTTTCCATATATATCGTGCAAAGGTATTAAATTAACCTTTCCTTGACACAATTAACACAATTTTAAAAAAAAATTATTGGAAGTTATTATCATAGTTTTACTACATGAACCATCAAATTATCATACAAATTTTTGCAACAATAACAACTAATATATTAATTACAATAATATAATAACAATACTGCAATATAAACAACCAAGCAAGCAAAAAACAACAAAACAATAATAATATAGATAGATGTACACATAATTACATAATAACTAGTTTAATGATTCAATGATATGATTTGCCATTTGGCAAAATTTCTAAATATATATTAAAGTTAATAAAGTATAGACGATATATAGTCACGCGCGCACATGGGCATATAGAATAGGACCTAAAATAGAAGTTGAGAAGTTGGGCATGGCATTGCTAAACAAAAAGGTGTAGCAAGATTAGTTAAGATAATGAGAAAAATGGATCAATTAAGTTATTAGTGTTATTCACACAAAGATAGCAAAAGATCATCATGTGACCGAACAAGCTAGACCAA